>PVLD010010198.1:0-72141 GCA_004027595.1 Dinomys branickii | reverse complement strand
TAGGCATGCACAAAGCATTTAATAGGCATGTGTGAGTCCAGGCTCCCTCATTTAAAATGTTAATGATAATATTCCTAGAGGTCAGCATACAAATATTTGAATTCTGACTTATGAGCTGATTAACCTTGGGCGGTTCACTAACTCCTATTAGTCTTTAAAGAAATGGTAACCATGGTCAGCCTCTCCTACTGTACTATATGTGATACATAAGCGTCACTTAGGTGACTATGGTATACTCTAATCATAATTAGCTATGCTCTGAGAATGAGAAACAAGCATTTAAGTATCTATGTTGAAGCCTCAGATCCGGAAGGAACTATTACATTTAGAAAGAACGCTAGCCAGCAGTGGTGGTGCCAACTATAATCCTAACACTGGAGACTGAAGCAGGATTGCTGAGAATTTGCCGCCAGCTTGCACTACATACTGATTGAAAGTTCAGCCTGGAATACATAGTGAGACTGTCTAAAAAACACAAAAAAGAAGAACTACAATAGTATAATTGTTCACTTGACTATTCCCATTAGTTTTGCAGTAATGCCAGTAAATAGTGGACATTTCACATAGTGGAGTGTGACACTACATATTTATTGGCACCAGCACTGGAAGCTGGTATGATCTTGCACTTTTCCCTAGAATTTCCAGACTTCATCTATATATATTATTCTCAGGATTGTACAAATAAAGTATAGTATTAACTATAATCTACATTTCCTTGTATTATCATGTGATTTTTGATGAGGAGCTACATTATGGAGCACAGTGCTTAGAATATTTAGACTTGGTACATATTTATCAAATAGAATTCATTTTGAACTTCATCTGTAAGTGTACATTGTTTTGAGAGATTTTCATTAGGGCACTCAGGTGGATACAGAATTACAAAAGTTTTTTGTCTGAGTTGTTGGGGTGTGGTGGGTTGTGTGCTAGAGATGAAACCTTTAACATGTTGGACTGATGTTCTACACTGACCTACATCTCAAGCCTCCTAGTTAAATTTTTTAAAATTAGGTATAGAATGAAAGAATTTCAGCTATGTAACTTACAAACATAACAATCCAGTGTCATGCTACTTATGTATTGCTTATTTGTAGGGGCCCTTTGGCTCCTACTGTCTTTCTGCTACTTTATATTGTAGGAAGATAGATTTCATTGGTTAAGAGTCTTTCATTGCAAATAATAAACGAATTTAATGATGGCAGGACTGCACTCCAGGAAAAACAACCTTGGGGGAGACAGAATATTAGGATTTAACATTTGGAAGACATTGATAAACTTGCCTTTGTAACATCTTCCACAATGGGCATTTTATCTCATTGTCACAGTCCTTTAGAATTATCAAGTCATCTTGAAAAATAGGTTATGTCAGTTAATAATAGTGCTTTGAATTATTTAGGAATTATTACAAATTTTATTTCAAAAATAAATTTATTTTCTTATAATGAATATAACAAAGACTCAACATGAAATGTCTTTTTCTTGGGAAATTATTTCTCAGCAGTTACTTGGTAGCAGATATCCACTTTAACATTTAAAATCTGTTTCCTTTCAATATTTTCTACTTATAGTTTTTCATGTTAAATATTATACAATTTAGATCCTTCGGTTCATGAGCGTGATGATTGGGTGTTCATGCCATTTGCGTGAGATGTGCCTCCCTCAAACCTTGTTACAACGTTGGCACATTACCCGTCTGACGTGAAAAAAGTAAAAAATAAAAAATAAAAATAAATAAATAAATATTATACAATTTATATAAAACAAATAGCCATTTACTAGCTTGGTTAAATCTCAAAACACAGCCAGACAAGGGGGCACATGCCTGTAATTCCAGCTACTCAGGATTCTGAGGCAGGAGAATCACAAAAAGTTCCAAACCTTGCCTGGGAAACTTAGAGAGATCCTGTCTCAAAAAAAAAGTCTCAGCAAGCATTGTTGAATCCTATCATCTTGTTTAGTGAAGCTTTGTTTCATTTCTAATCTTTTTTTATTGTCTTTAATGGTTTGATCAATCTTGCATTCTTACATCTGGTAATCTGAGCAACTTCACTGAAGATAGAGCAATATGTAATATAATAACCGTTGTTAATTCCTATCATCTTGTTTTAAAATCCTGTATCATTTTTATTGTCTTTGTATTATTTTCTTTTTGTCTTCATTGTTGTTATTTTATTTTTTTCTCTTTAAAATAAGAAAATGGTAATTAATGATAAAATTATTAGAGCTGGAGATACTGCTCAGTGATAAGAGTTCTCCCAGGTTTGATCCCCAGTACCACCACAGGAAGGAAGTAAAGAATAAAATTTGATTTTTCAAATTGGATATGAGTTTTTATAACATGTGATATATCCTTTATTATTTTGTTTGGCCACTGTAATAAATTTTGTGACTATAAATAACATAATTTATTATCTTCTAGTTTGGAATGCAGCGGTTAAGTATGAATCTAACAGGTTTAAAAAGCAAGGTACCAGCAAGGTTGGATCGTTCTTTAGGCACTAGGAAAGCTGTCTTTTTTCTTACTTCTTGCATTTCCTAGGAGTCCTGTCTTGGCTCTGACCACAGTCTCCTCTGTACTTGTTGTCGTGTCGTTTTTCTCTCTTAGAATCAGATCTGCCTCTGCCTCCTCTTTGTCGTGATACCCGTAATGACATTTGGCCCCACTTGGATAATACAAGATAATCTCACCGTTTTAAGATGCTTAATAACATCTGTAAATCTTTCTTAAGACAACAGTCACAAGATTCCAGCAACTAGGACCAGATATCTTTGGAAACCATAAATCAGCCTACTCTACTTACCATTTCCAAAAAGTAAAAAATTACCAATGTTTATAGTTTCATAGTATTAAAAACTGAAAGAGGAAAAAGAAAAGAGGAATTTGAACTCATTTCATTCTAGTATTGTCACTTCTACTTACTAAAAATGCTAGGAAAAGACACATTTTTAAACAGCAACAGTATTTAATACTTGCTTTATACAAGCACCTGAAAATAGACCCCCAACCTCAGAGGACAGAAGCTGGATACAATGAACGAATGTACCTACTACTTTGTATTCAGTAACGAAAGCAGAACTTTAAAGTTCAGGAAGAAACATTTAGTATTTTAATTTTGTTCCTACCCATTTAATAGACATCTTGTAATATTTCAAACAAATATGGATAAAATAGCATAAGAAATCTGTATATTCATTTTCCAGATCCAGCATCAACTCGTATGCTGAATGGGCTTCATTATTACTTCGCCCAAATTTCATGTGATTTTTTAGTAAATCTCAGCTACATTGTCATCATCTTTATACATGTTTCATTGTATCACCAAAGAAAATAACTTCTAACAGAGCCACAATACAATAATCACATTCAAAAATAAAAATATAATTCCTTGGTATTAATTATTCTATGTTAAATCTTTCATTTATCTTGAATGTCATAAATGACTTGTATGCTTTTAACAATTTTACTTTCTTTTACTGTTTGATTTTTTTCATTTTAAATTTCCACCAAGATGGGGTTTTTTAGAAAAAAAAATAGGGTTTTTTGCTGAAGATTTTTAGCCTTTGATTATATTCAAGATAAGTAGGCATTATTTTAAAGCCATTTACAATTTATATTCTCCTTTGAGGATTTTTTATTTTTTTGAGGATCTTTTTAACATGAGACATTCTTACATTTATTTTTATAACAACATGTTTTTCAGACCATTTTGTTTCTTCGAGCATTGTGTATCATTGCTTCTTTCATTTTTATAAAGCACGTTAATGACTCTCATTGACATGGTTTATTCTCAGTAACTTAAATTGGAAGCAGTGGTTATTAGTCCACACATTACAGTGTTGAAGTGCAGTATCTAAAGTTTTTTTCCAACTAGCATATTTTATTCTTCAATATTTAAAATGTTTGTACAGTACTTTGGTTAAGGAAAGGATTTTTTGTATTGTTTGATAGTTTTATATGGTATTTTTTAGGGAGAAGGGTTTTTTGGTTTTTGTTTTTTTTTTTTACGTTGCTGGTCATTAAACTTCTAGCCTGTGCATGATAGGCAAATACTCTTCTACTGAGGTAATTCCCCAACAAATGGAAAAGAACTTTTAAAAAAGAAGATGAGAATTTCTTTTTTATTTTCCACATAATATATTTTCTTCAAGAGATGTGATGGAAATGAAGAAGTGTATTAGAAAATGAGCTATATTATGTAGGTAGAGTTTATTATTCTCATTCTACCCTAATTTTTTGATGTAGCCTGTTAGAAAATAAATCTCTGTCCTGTGTAGTTTCCTTTCCAAAAAGAAGATACATCTTTTTTTTACTAACAGTTTAATATTAACAAGCAGTAATAACTTACTTTGCTCTGCTCCTAAATTTAATTAAGCCTTTTCCTTATACAAACAGTGTGTCAAAACACTGAATTTTTAAACATCCTTTGAGTATGTTATGTGTGTGTCTGTGATTTTTCGGTTGTGATAAATTCAAACTCTATCCACAGTACATATAATAATGTTTTAAGTATAGATTCATAGATTCTTTTTTCCTCTCACTTTTAAAATATTTTGAAAAACTGCCATTATATATTTCAGGCAAGTTTTGTGGCCTCTGGAAACCGGACAGATATTTCCTTAGATGATCCTAACTTCTGGCAAAAGTGGGCTAAAAAGGCAGAAATAGATATAGATGCCATCAGTGGCAGAGTAAGTATTTATTTCCTTCAAAATAATTCTGAGAGACTTTGGCAATGGTATCATATTTTAAGATGCTCAGTTGGAAGTGGCAGAAATAAATTTCTGTATACTTGAAATGAGGTAGAGTGAGCACATGAGTTAGACACTTTCAACTTAGTATTTCTCCATCTGTCATGGTGGGTATAACAGGGAAAATTAACTTTGAGACTAATTTACAGTCTTAGAAATTATGTTTTTAAAAAGTGTTAGATACTGTCAAATCATGTTATTTTTGTTTTGTTCTTTTTGTTTTGTTGGTATCAGCAGCCATTAATGATAGTCCATTATAATAGGAAAGAAGAAAAAGACGGTGACATTTTTAAACTGTTCCTTTTATTATCTCCTTAGAGCTAAGGAAAAGGGCTGAAAGCTAAAGTAAAATTCATGGAATTGATAATAAACAGATAAATTGTGACTTAAACAGTTCCGTTAGTAAGATTACTGTCTAATAATTTTATAGAAATATTATTTGTGAGCCTTACACCAATGGCAACTTAATGATTAAAGAAATTTTATATTAAGCATTGGTGCATGGGATCATTTGTTAATAGATGACCTTTTAAAATGTAAAGCTTTATAATTACACATAACATCACTTTATCATTACTACTTAATGTGTCATTGTAAAATTGTTATTGTCTGCCTGTGGCCTGTTTGTATGCCTAAAAAGGCGGTAGAATCTGTAAAACACTATTAAAATTTATAAACAAGTTCAATGACTTAACTGGATGGAAGATAAATTTATAAGTCATCCTTCTTACATATTGGTACTAATAGAAGTAGAAAAATACACTGCAAGAGAGCGACTTCACAGTCGAAAAAAGGTACTGAATACTTAGGGGTGTGTGTATGATTTCACTGGGGTGAAGTTGATAAGAAATTTGTCATTTAGAAAGGGAAAATACTAAATATTTTAAACATTTTATGGAATTTGCTTTATAAATAGAAATTTTAACTTATGGTTGTAATACAACCCCAACCGGAGTGGTAAACATTTTTTTTCTAATAACTACACAAAATAATTTAAACATTCTATTGGGTAAATAATTCACTCTTAGGAATCTGTCCTATACCAGTAACCTCACATGTACATTGATGAGGTAGTAAAATGATGCTCATTGCAGCAATTTAGTTATAGTAGAGGTTTTTTGAGACAGGGTCTCACTGTGTAGCTCAGGTTGGCTTTGAACTTGTGGTGCTCCTCCTGCTTCAGCCTCCTGAGTACTGCAACTACAGGCATGCACCACCATACCCAGCCTTATAGTAGAAAGTTAGAAATGAACTTTCCCACAGTACATGAATGGTACATCCAAACTGCCTACTGCAATAATTTAACATAATGCTGCATATGTGTATGTACTAAAGTAGAACAGGCTCTGAGATAGTTACATTTTTAGAGCGCACAATACAGAACAATAGCTACAATGTGATTTCTGTTTATGACTTCTCAGTAGTATATTGGGAATATACAGACGTTCATACATACCTAATGTAGACCCAACAAGGACACACCACTAAACCGGGTATGTTGGTGTATACCAGTAAGCCCAGATATTGGACAACTGAGGCCAGAGACCATTACTTCAAGGCCAATTTCAGACTGGCCCTAGACTGTGTAGCAAGAAAAAGTAAAAAGGGACTTACTGTGAGCCTAGCACCATCCTCACTTTAGAACTGTTGGGACCAGACAGAAAAGCTTCTCTTTTATGGAGCTTACATTCTACTTGCTGACTAAGACAGCTGTAAACAAATGTATAAGGTAATTTTAAAAAGTAAAGAAAATGAAACAGTAAGATGGTAGAGAATGCTGGATGGCTGGAAATATCATTAGATCAGAGTGTTCCCTGAGATCACTCTGAGGGAAATTTTGTACAAAGATTTAAATGATGTGGTAAAACCAACACAGTGTAAGGACGTAAGATAAATGATTTTTGAGGCAAAGGGAATCACAGTGGGTCATAGGTGAAATGAGTTTATGAATTCCAGGTAGACACTGTGGCAGAATTGTAGAGGTAGTGAGCATGGTAATAAGTAAAAGTTGCTCAGTAATGGTAAAAGGTATGTCAGTTTAAGTTGTTTTGAATGAATTAAACTGAATCGAGTATAAAGAGTTGAATCACAGATTATGGGGTATTTTTGTATATGACTCTTACAGAGAACTAAAACATGTTTATAGGGTTACAAAATATTTGTAACTTCTTTAATTAGTGCATATTAGCTATACATTGTAATGGGTTTCATTGTGGCATATTTGCACATGCATGTAACACATCTTTGATATCCTCTATACCCTCACCACCCACTTGCCTACCAGAAATTCATAACCTGCAAACATTACATTTCGTGCACATTTTCCTTCTTTTAGATTTATCTTTTGGATGAATTTATATCATGAAGATTTACTTTAGCATTTGTTTATGTTAAAAGCTGAAAATCATGTGAATTAAATTATTAATTAGGTAAAACCTTAAAAGGGCTAAAATACATGTTATAATTAGAAGATGAAGACATAACTTAAACACACTCAGCCACCTTATCTTTGACAAAGGGGCCAAATATATTCACTGGAAGAAAGATAGCCCCTTTAATAAATGGTGCTGGAAAAACTGGCTCTCCACATGCCTAAGACTAAAACTACACCCATGTCTATCACCATGCACTAAAGTCAAAATGGATCAAAGATCTAAATACTAAAACAGAAATGCTAAATCTACTGGAAGACAAAGTAGGTAGAAATCTTAAAGACATAGGGGTAGGCAGAAAGTTTGTGAACAGAACCCAAACCGCACAAGAAATACTTCAAAGAATCAACAACTGGGATCAATTCTAATTGAAAAGTTTTTGCACTCCAAAAGAAATCACCAACAGAGTAAAAAGAAAACCCACTAGTTGGGAAAATATTTTTAGCTGACTATCCCTCAGACAGAGGACTTCTATCTACAACATAGAAAGAATTGAAAAAAATCATGACCCCAAAATTCAAAAGACCCAATACAAAAATGGGCATCTGAGATGAATGCACACTTCTCAGATGAAGAAATACAAATGAAAAATAAATACATGAAAAAATATTCAATATCATTGGTCACTGGAGAAATGTAAATTAAAACAACACTGAGATTCCATCTCACTCCAGAAAGAAAGGCTATCATCAAGAAATCAACCAGGAACAAATGCTAGTGAGATGTGGTGAAAAAGGAATCCTTCTCCACTGTTGGTGGGAGTGTAAATTGGTGAAACCACTATGAAAATCAGTTTGGTGATTCCCCACAAAACTAGGATTAGAAATCCCACTTAACTCAGCTATTCCCCTTCTTGGTATTTTCCCAAAAGAATTGAAAACATCATACCACAGTGATACATGTGTAGTCATGTTTATAGCAGCAGAATTTGTCATAGCTAAATCGTGGAAACAACCCAAATGTCCCTCAACTGAGGAATGGATAAAAAGGATGTGGTATTTTTATACAGTAGAGTATTACTTAGCTATAAAGAAAAACTCAAGGCTTTAATAGGTGAATGGATGCAACTAGAGACCATGCTTGTAAGTGAAGTAAATAAGACCCACATGTGTAAACATCGTATTCTCTCCCTAGTCAGAACTGAAAGAGTAAATAAGATCTAAAATGTACAATAGATATTGTGAAAGAGAACAAAATTGCTAGGGAAAGGAGAAAAGAAGGAAGGGAAAAATTATATGTACACATGATAGTGAAGATAATACTAATTTCTACTGGTTTATGATAATGAATAATGATGTATTTTGGATCAATTTACATGTTTGTATCTGATCATTTGAATAAGTACTTTGAAGATAACAATATATAATATAACAACCATTGCTGATTTCCTGTCACCTCGTTCTGAAATTCTGTATTGTTTTTAATTTTTTTCTAATTTTTATTTTCTGTAAGAAAAAAAAATTGGTTTTCACTGAAAAAACATTTTTAATCATTGCTGAATTATAATAATTTTCATATTATAATTAAGCATAATACCAAGTTCTTTTTAACCTATGTCTAATTTCATAAAATGGTACATGTGTGGTAGTAATAATTTTAGAGGAATATAAAGTAATGTTTAAGTTGATTTGGTAGGGTGTTAGAACTGTTAATAATTTATTTTTCCTTGTATAATTAGTTTTACAATTTGAAAGATAAAAATAAAATATTATTATAAGCAACATGATGAAGTTGCCTTCAAGTAATAATAGCTAAATTTTACAGAACAGCCTGGTTATTGACACTCCAAGAATTAGAAAGCAAACAAGACCCTTTAGTGCTACGAAAGATGAATTGGCTGAATTATCCGAAGCTGAAAGTGAAGGAGATGAAAAACCCAAACTTCGGAGACCCTGTGACCGTACCAGTGGCTACGGAAGAACTGAATGCTTCAGAGTAGAGAAAAACCTTCTAGTTTATGGGTAAAATACTATTTTATAAGAAGTTATACATAAACTTACGGAAAATATCTACTGTTTTAAGTATTTCATGTTAAAATTAAAATGTTTTTAAGTATGCAGAATTTCTGTATTTAACATGTTTTTATGGACAAAACGATGAGATATCCTTAAGTGTTTAAATTATAAATGTATCACTAAAGTCAAACTCCTTGACCATATTAGAAGTTATTATTCCATGCCTTTTTGTTTTATACATGGGGAAAACATCAATAACAAATCTTATTGTAAGTTTTCCATTAATTTTATTTATTAGTTAATATTTTCCTGCTACAATTTATTTTATTACTAATATGCATATACATTTTTTTACCAGGTGGGGCCGGTGGAGAGAGATTCTCTCTCATGGACGTTTTAAAAGACAGCTAAATGAGCACGATGTAGAAGTAATATGCCGAGCTCTCCTGGCATATTGCCTTGTGCACTACCGAGGAGATGAGAAAATCAAAGGTTTCATATGGGACCTTATCACTCCAACTGAAGATGGGCAGACACGAGAGCTACAGAATCATCTAGGTAAGAACTTTAATTGATTTATTTTTTACACACCAGGAATTGAACTAAGGGCCACATGCTTGCTAGGCTAGTTGCTCTAACACTGAGCATAACCATTAGCCCCAAGAACATTCTTTTATTTTCTTTTTAAAGTTTTTGTTATATAAGTAATGCTTAACACATTTTCATATAAAACATTAAATCATCTTAACCTTTGCACAGTTAAAAGTTGCAGCTTCAGAAAGTTAAACTTTAGAAAATGCCGGTGTTATCAATTTGGTGGATTTGAGGAGTTTTAGTTATTGTTTTCAGGTATGTGTCAGATTGCAAGTTGTTGACTTCACAGTCGGTGTTAAAGGTCTGTACTGTTTCATTTTTAGCATCTCCTTTAATATCAACATTTAGGTTTCCAACTTTAGACTACTAAGTTTCAGAGAAAACTATACATTCTTCTTATGCATTTCAGTATCTCTCATTAAAGTAGATATCAAGAAATAGAATTACTGAGGTATAAGAAATATGTATCTTTAGGATCTTCAGTGTGGTCTCTGGATCAAGAATATCTCCTTTAAAAAAAAAAGAATATCTCCTTAGAAATGCAAACTTAAGGCCTGAGACTTAGTTAGAACCTGCCTATTAAGGTCTTCAGCAGTTGGTATGCACATTAATGTTTGAGAAACATCAGTATACTTTTTAAATTTTCATGTTAGGAAGGTAGCACACATTTATAAACCGATGCTTAGTGAGACTGAGGTAGGAGCTACATAGTGAATTCCAGGCCAGCCTGAATTACAAGGAGAGACCCTGCACCCACCAAAAAGTAACAAAAATAATGTTCTTTTCATGCACACTTTAGTTTGCTGGCCAAGGTGGGTATACCAGTTTACAATCCTGTCAGAGGTATAGACAGGTACTTTTTTCTCCATAGCTTTGCTAAAAAAAAATTCTTGTGTGCATAAAATAATTACTTTATAGCATAAAGTCATTGTATTTTCTGTTTAAAATAAGAAATTTCTATGCCCTCGTTTATGTTACATCTTTATTTAATCAAAAATGTTTATTGGGTGTGTACTGTGTGTTTTGGGACTAGGAAGATAAAAAGAAATAAGGTAGTAAACCTCCGTGAGCTCATAAACCTTATATTCTAGACAAAAAGCCATAGTAAAAATACAGATAAATTAACTGCTGATTATGTACAGTGGTAAGTACTGTAGAGGACATGTATTAAACACTGATACAGACCATACTAGAAAGCATTTATATTAGTCAGAGTGGTCACTGTTGGCCTATCTTAATAGAAGACTATTAAATTACTGAGTGTGAAGAAATGACTTCTGGGTAAAGGTAAAAAAAAATCACATAAATATGATATCACTCGTCCTTGAAATTACACTGATAAAATGTAGGAGAAAATCTAAGGCATTAAATTTGATAAACTACATGGAACAAAAGATTTGGTTTATCCAATAAATTGTGGGACTAGTAGTTAAGGTGGAGGGTATAAAGAAACCAGTGGTTCTCAACAGGAGATGACAAAGATGATTTTGTAATCTAATCCCAACCCCAGCACAATTTGTATCAACTTTGGGCATGTTAGTGGTACCTAGAGGGTAGAGGCCAAAGATGCACGATAGTCTCTCACAATGAAGAACTATTCAGCCCAAAATATTAATAGTTCCAGGAATGAAAACCTCCTGTAACCTGTAAGATTTGAGTCATTAACCAGTTGTGGTTGGGGGTTTTATTTATGTTTTGATTGAGATAAACCATCCAGAGGAAACTTTTTTCATTATCCTTTTAGATATTTGGACATTTAAATATAGCACTGAGTATTAAGGAAATACTACATTCCTTAGACTTTTTAAAAAAGGAGGTCTTTTAGATATCAGTGAAAATAATGTATGAATGAAATGATTGATACTTTATATTAATTTCAAAATAATGGAAAATTGTGTGGAGTAAAGAGAATATATATGAAACAGCTGTGTCTTAATAATTACTGAATTAGATGATAGAATATGGGAATCCTTCATGCTACTCCATCTACTGTTGTATATTTGTATATGCTTATATTTTAAAGTGACTGTAAACCTTCCAAAATAGGGAGAACTAGAGAGGAAAATGTGGAAGCAGGATGCAAGTAGATTAGTGGTGACTGACTTAACCTAAGAAAGCTGAATATTAGGTTACCAACCAAAAAAAGACATCCCTCAAAAAAAACCAGCTGATGTGTTTCACAAGTTTCTAAGAGTTGAGATATCCAAAATCTCCAGAACCAGCTGTAGTGGTGCATTCCTCTAATTCCATCTATTAAAGTTAGGGCAAGGTCATCGAAAATTTGAGGGCAGCAAGTGATGTTATTAGACATCAAACAAGAAACTTGGAAATAGAAATACAGTAAATGCTAGACTGCAAATATTAAACTGTATAAAACTTTTCATAATACTAACATAAACCAAAATAGAATTTTAAATGGAAAACATTAATCTGGATTTTAAAAAAAAAGAGACACCTAGTAATCAAAAAATCAACCCCTATAAGACAATATTATAAGTATGAACTCAGATTCATTTAATAAAATAGTCTTGCAATATTAAAAAGAAGATAATATCTAATGGTTTATTGAAAGGAACAGTTAATGCTTAATTTTTCTGACCAATTTTGCATGCTTATATCTAGTAATCTGAACAACTAATTTGAAGACAACAATATGTAATATAACAACCATTGGTGAATTCCTACCATCTTGCCTAGCGAAACTCTATTGTTTGTAATGGTTTTTTTTTTTTTAATTCTCTTTAATGGTTTGATCCATCTTGCATTCTTACATCTGATAATCTGAGCAACTTCTTTGAAGATAACAATATGTGATATAACAACCACTGTTAATTCCTATCATTTTGTTCTGAAGCCCTATATCATTTTTATTGTTTTTCCTTCATTTTGTTTTTGTCTATATTGTTGGTATTTTGCTATTGTTCTTTTTTCTTTGTTATTATTATTCTCTTTAAAATAAATATACTTATGAAAAAAAGAGAAAACCCATCCAAATTGTAAAGAAAAATGAAGAAAATACACATAGTGCTTCTGTTCACTATTGCAGTGGCACTTCTACCTGATACAATATGCAAAAGGTAAATATGGTAAAAATTAGAAAAAATATAGTCAAAACAGCAGTGTTAGCAATTGTAAGGAAGTATAAGGGAAACAGCTCAAACATGGAAGATTAATTACTACTAGCTAATTTAATAATATAGTAAGTTACTACTCAACAATTAAAATGGATCAATTAAAGCTTCATGAATTGGCATTGACAAATCTCAAAAATGTATCAAAAGTAATAACTTGTAGGATTATTTTATAATGTATTATCTAAAAGGTTAAATACTGCATTTTAAAACATGTATAGACATGAATGAAAAATTCAACTAGTGATTTCTGAAAGGAATTAGGAATTGGATAAGGGGAAGCTTATAGGGAATTTGTCCATGTATTATTTGTTTTACTAAAAAACTGAGGAAACAGAATATATGATTAGGGTGATTAGGAGTACATTTTGTATTTTGGAATTATTTCACAAGAAAAATCTTATATAAATAAAATAAACTTAATTATCTTAGCAGTAACACCGAATGACCAATCTAATCCACCAATTTTGAAAAAGCTAGAGGGAGCTGGACATGGTAGTGCACACCTATAATTCCAGCACTCAGGAGGCTGAGGCCAGAGGGTCACTGCTAGTTTGACACCAGCCTGAACTACGTAGTGAGTTCAAGGCTGGCCTCAACTATGTAGCAAAACTTAAAAAAAAAAAAAAAAAAAACCAAAACCAAATGCCATATGTATCATTCACTAACTTGGGCAGCTAAAGTAAAGTAGATATTTAGGTTTGACCTTTCAGTTTTTACATTTGGGACCAAAACTTAATATGTTTGAGGACAATACAGAAATCAGAATATTATTCTAATTTCAAGTACAAAGTTATCAGATATTTGGTCAAAATTCTTTTCATATGTATAAAACCATCATCTCAGTTTGTGATTGAGTCAATAATATTACTGTGAATATTTTAAATATTTTTGTATAACCTGTGCAGACTTCAGAACATCTCTAGAAATTTTTTTCATTGAAAAAATAATTTCAGGTCAAGGTTCCTTATAAAAATTATTCCTGATTTTGAGTGCACTTCTCATTTTAACAGGCCTATCAGCTCCTGTACCCAGGGGTCGGAAAGGGAAGAAAGTAAAGACTCAGACAAGCTCATTTGATATACAGAAAGCAGAATGGCTTCGAAAATATAACCCTGAGCAGCTACTGCAAGATGAAGGCTATAAAAAACATATTAAACATCACTGTAATAAGTAAGTAGTAGGGTTCTCTAAACACAAGTCTTTATAACTTTATCTTTCTGAATTTACTAACAGTCTTAACAGATGGTCTACAAAGTCTAGACGCAGCACAACTCTAAGACTATTTTTAATCTTAACTTTACAGATGTCCTTCAGGAATTATAATACTTTGTGTCACTATTTTTACCAACAAATAAATAAAACTGGCCTCCAAATGAACTCATTGTCTCATCTGCATATTAAAAATGATTATGAGCCAGGATTGGTGGCACACACCTGTAATCCCACAGGAAGCTGAGGCAGGAGGATCATCACCATGAGTTTGAAGCCACCCTGGGCCACATAATGTTTTCAAGGCCAGCCTGAACCATATAGTGAGACCCTATTGGAGGAAAAAGAAAAAAAGATTATATAGATTTTTAGAGGAACTTTGTATAGATAGTGATAATAATGAGAGTCCCTTAATCAGACAGTTATTTCATTGCAGAAATCTGTAGAAATTACCTTATAATTTGAACATTGTGGGTGATGTTCTTTATTTTTAGTGAAATAATCTGTCTTTTTTCTTTTTTAGGGTTTTGCTTCGTGTAAGAATGTTGTATTATCTAAAGCAAGAAGTTATTGGAAATGAGTGTCAGAAAGTATTTGATGGAGTTGATGCAAGGTAAATTAAATAATAGTGTTTATATTTTCCAGTAGTATGAGGCAAAAATTTTATATCAAGTGAAATTTTACTTAATTCAGTGAATTTCACAAGCAGGAAAACACCAAACTTTAAGGAATTAATCCCTGCCAATTCATTGCCTTCCATCTATTACTCTCATTTTTGGTTCTGTCAGTAAAAGTCATAACAGCAATAACAGTGGTAATAGTGAAGAATGGTATTTAACGTGTCAGTAAAGTAGGCACAAATGTAATAACTAATTCATTCAGTTCTTCAGAAACACTTGTACTTTGTAGTATTTTTAGAACACAGGGAGGTGCCAGTAAGAGTTTTCCGTGTCTGTCATCTTACTTTTCAACTACTAGTAGTCTTTCCCAATATTCTACCTTCTCTGTAGCATCTATTTTAAACCTCTCGCTTGGGCCCACTTTAACCCACTATTCACTCCCTCAGTGCTCAGCAATTTAGTAATCCTCCTGTTCTGTACAGAAAATGTAAGCAAACTATCAAATTTGCTCAGCCTATCGCTTCTCGGCCTTTTGGCTAAGATCAAGTGTGAAATTTGCTCAGCTTCCTGCCTCTGAGTCTGAAATTTAACTTCCTCACAGTTCACTTAAAAAATTCTAATTGACATCTTGAAGTCCCCCTGGTTTCCCCAAATCTACTGTTTCCAGTCCTTTCCCTGCTTTTCCCATATACAAACCTCCTCCACTCTATGTAATATATCGCACATTTGCTGTGGTATCATTCTTGAGTCCTGGTTTCTCCTTATCCAGTAGGAGGACCCATTAGCTCTACAAAACAAATGCTAAGTCTGAACACTTCATTACCTCCTTTACTAACTTAACCCCCATGCCCAAGCCTGCACTGTCTCATGTTTACACTTTTGCAGTGGCCTATTTAAATTGAGTCTTTTTTCCTCCACTTTTGATTCTCTACAGCTGTACCTTAAGCAGAAACCACAGTAATCTTAGCAAAGCAGAAATCAAGCCATGGCACTAATCTTAAAACCCTTCACATGCTTCTCATTTCTCTTAAATCCAAACTTCCTATGGATCTGCAAGGCTGTAGGTAACTGTCCCTTCACTTTGTTCTTCTCCCATAGTGCTCCAGCCACACTGGTGCTTATGTTCCTCCAATAAGTCAAGTTTATCTCATGCTATTCTCCTTGTACTAATCCTGTTTCCCCAGATCTTCCACAGAAGTGCCCCTTCGTATCATTCAGAGCTGAACTCAGATATTTCCTTTTCAGGTAGGCCTTTCCTGCCATCACAGCTGACGTAACCAACCCATAACTCAATACTACCTATTTTCATCTGACTCATCATGCTATTATTAAAATTTAGGCTTCTTTTTAATTAGTCTGCCTGAACATTTTTGCATCTGTTATCTTAACATACTTATAAATATACATGCACACATACTTAGTGTTTTTGAAATAGTATCTCTTCAATCTTTACTCTCCTTGGTTTCACGAGCTTTTTACACTTGATCTTAGCTAAAAGGCCAAGAAGCGATTCACAAGCTTTTTAAAGATGTATGTATTTGCCGTCTTCTTTTTCTTCTCTTCCCTGTTTGGTGCACTCCACAGTATAGCACCTTCTGCCTTTTAACCCCAACACACCTTCAAGATCTTCACTAACACTCTTGCTGCTATTTGATGGCTATAACATAGCATTTACCTTATTTCATCTTGTTGCCCACTTCTTTCTTTATAAAATGCTTCTGTGGTACTATTCTGCAATACGTTTTCTTTTAGGTGTCAGCTTGCTGCTTTTTAGGCTCCTTTTCTACTGTCTCTGAAATGTCAGAGTCTTCACATGAACCCTTTCATCAGATGGTATTGGAGATACTTTTCCACAACAGTGTATTGCCATGGTCAGCACGAAATGAGTGTTGTCATCATATCTTCAGTGAATGGTATATCCTGGGGAGGTAGGAGGCCTTCTGCTGGAGATGGCATGTGAACTTAGTCTTTAAAAACATAAATCAACAATAGATGCCCATCCACCTTATATCCTTTTTGCTAATAGTTTATAAACATCCAGTGTTGGCTAGGTGTGGTGGCGCACAATTGTAATCCCATCATGAGGAAGGCTGAGGCAAGAGGATTACTATGAGTTTGAGGCCAGCCTAGGCTACAAAGTGAGTTCCAGGCCAGCCTGAACTCCATAGCAAAACCCTGTCTCAAAAAGAAAAAGAAAACTCCAGTATTTGTGTGGCACTTAAATTTGAACCATGAGCTATATGTTAACTTTTCATCTTCCCAGGCTGGAAAACTTCACGCCTCAGGTAATGTTCTGAGCTTAGAGTGCCACCTGATGGTTGATATGGGAAGCTACCTGACCCACTTTTTTTCCCTATAGGATCTTACCTAATGTTCTTTCCTCTCTCCTTTGTCTTCCAGTGCTAATGCAACCGTATTCCTCACTAAGAGCTCAATAAAAAAAATTAGTATCTTCTTTAATAGCATGTCCCTTCATCTCTTTTTCAATTTTTCCCATATTATGGGAAAATCATTCTTTTTCTCTCTGCACTAAGCTGCAAAATATTTCAGTATCAACTCTTGTTTTCAAGTAAAATTTGATATAAAGAAGTGCTGGCACATTCCTTTAAGAATCTAGAGAAAGGTCTCTCTACTCACTTCTTTTGTTGCTCAGGTTAAAACTATTTCAGCAAAACATTTGTGAAAAATAAAAAGTACATACTTTTCCATTTTTAACTTAACGCTTTACCTATAAAACTTGTGTTAGCTGGCTGTGGTGGTGCACTCCTATAATCCTAGCATTCAGAGAGGTGAAGTAGGAGAAAAACAAGTTCAAGCCCTTTCTGGGTGACTTAATAACTTAGCAATACCATGTCTCAAAAAAGGAAAAAAAAATTTAAAGGTCGAAAACAAAGAGCTGGAGATACAGCTCAGCAGCACAGCACCTGCCTGGTAAGCACAAGGTTCTGAGTCAATTCCAAGAACCACAAAAAATAGAGAAATAAATGAAAGATTTTTAAAAATAAAAGAAGGGTTGAAGATGTAGCTCTGTGTGAAGGACCTGAATTCAGCTGACAGTATAAAAAAAAAAAGAATCTTATAAGTCATTCATTGTCACTATCTGTTATTTCAAATACATTAATGCGTCATCAGTTAATTTTTATATGAAAATTTATTTTACATCCCCAAACACAGCTAACTTATAAATAAAACGTCATAGAACTTATAAGTAACAAAATCCCAGTTTCTTCAAATACAGATTTTTGTTAATTTAAGAAACTACCCTAACAAGACAGATAAAATTCTGCCTATAAAAAGTATACTTAGTATTTATTATTATATACTTAATATATTTTTATTCCTCTGATTCTTTGATAATTCATGAGTATGAAATATGGAAATTCTCAACTAGGGTATTAGATTTTGTGCAGTAACTTATTCCATCTGGTCTCTACACCTTCTGATTGTTAAATATAAGAAAACACAAATATATATGTAAATTTATAATATTACATGCTAATTACTGTCATATATTAGCTGTATGCTGGGATAAAGGAGACAATGCTATAAGTTACAATGATGAAGAAATGAATAATTTCATCCTTCTGGTCATGACTAGTTTTAGAGATTTTTTGTGTGATTTGGAAGACACCTAGGAAAATAATAATTTCAAGTGTTGGAAAAAAGAAAAGAAAATTATTTATGCAAAATTACCAATGCTGTAGTTATTACTCATAAAAATAGCCAAATTGCCAAAGCATTATAAATTTATAATTTGTCTTCAAAACTTAATTACATTGTTATTTTATACCATCATATTAACATAAAAGTCGTACTTTTGAGAGTTTTTATCAAATTATGAATCAAAAACTTACCTTTGTCAATATTTTTTAAGCAAAATTTGTCTAAAAGAGATAGTTTGAGACCAAGTCTCACTACGTAGCTCAGACTCACCTTGAACTCGCTGTGTAGCCCGGGCTGGACTGAAGCCGCCGAGCCTTGTCTCAGCCTCCTGAGTGCTGGGTACAGGAGTGCGCCACTGTGGCCCACTGTTTGCCCTTTTAGTGCTTCACTTTTCTCATGTACATACAAAACTGATACATTCTAGTCAGTTTGGTTTTTTATTTGTTTTTGTACTGGATATTGAATCTGGGATCTTCACATTAATGTCCAGTTGTACTGGATATTGAATCTAGGATCTTCACATTGTATGTCCAATCTTTCTTTGTATGGTTTATTTGAGATAGGGTCTTGCTAAATCACTAAATTACTTAGAAAGTGGGCTCAAATTTGTGACCCACCTTTCTAAGTCTTTCAGTACATGATTTTTAATAAACGATTTGCTGACATATTCAACTATAACCCTTTGTCTCTTAGTAACCAGGGTAAGGCATATGATGCCTTAAGAGAATTACATACTCAGGCTTCTTAAAACTTATTTCTTCTGTTGAGCTTAACAGTATGACTTTATGGTATCTTTGTTTCTTTGTTTAGTGGCTATCGAAATGAAAAAAAAAATCAACAAAATAAAACCCTAAACTCTTTTTCTTAAAAATAACCAAAAAAGCTTTTTATTTACGAACTAGGTAAAGTTTTTGCTCCTTTTTCCCTCTTTTGTAATATGTTACATCGTGACTGTTTTTAAGTGACATTGATGTTTGGGTGCCAGAACCAGACCATTCAGAAGTTCCTGCAGAGTGGTGGGACTTCGATGCCGATAAGTCACTTCTTATTGGAGTTTTTAAACATGGTAAGTAAAGAAGCAAAGTAGGTGGGATCCGCTTCTCTGTGTAATGTAATTTAACTAGTTCTCAGTTAATTGATTTCTTTATTCCAGTAACACTAATGTGTGTGTGTGTGTATACTTCAAAGCATATGCTATCAAACTAAATCTGTCAGTAGTCACTACATTTCCTCATGAGAGGGTGGCATGTGTGACCACCCTCACTAGGATATAAGCCTCACGTACTTGTCTCAGGAAGAATTCTGATGTGAAACATAATCAGTTCTGTTTTTTCTTAACAGATAAATTTCATCTAAATATTTATAGATAAATATCACTGTGTCATGTAATATTTATGGTAATTCCTAGAAAACATACTTAACGTATTTAATTTTAATACATGGTCCTTTAGACCAAAGATACCATTTCTAAATATGAGGAATGTTTTTATATAAACACTTTGTTTTTATCCTATTTTACTTTTATAATTGGTGATGTTTCTAGGTTATGAAAAATACAACACTATTCGAGCAGACCCAGCACTGTGCTTCTTGGAAAGAGTGGGAAAGCCTGATGACAAAGCGGTTGCCGCTGAGCAGAGGGCAAATGATTACATGGATGGGTATGTGCATGTCATGGCCAGGAGTTCTCTGTGTATCACCCTTTCAAGGTCAGCATAGGCTGTGCGAGTGACTTGGAAGAAAATTGGAATTTATAAACTGTGGAAGAGCTAACAATATTCTAAGAAGTTAGTCCTTGTCCCTTCATACTGTGATCTAGGAGCAAATTCAACCACCTTTGCTCTTCTTTTTGGCGGGGGAAGAGGGAGCATTAAACCCGGAGCCTTGCACATGTTCAGCATATGCTCTGCCACTAAGCTATACCTCTGCCTACACCTGAGTTCTCTGGCTTTTCTCTGCGCCTCAGTGTTGTGGCCGTAGAACCCTAGAGGCAAGGGACGGGGGACAGATTGTGGCAAGAATATACCTGAGGAAAATGTGGCAGTGTACGTTACCTGTTACCAGACTTCAGGTGGTCTTTGTCTCCTTACTAAAGGAGAAAGGGAAAGACATTTTGAAGTTCATAATACCATGTTTAAATTTGAGCTTGAGTGTAAGGATACATTAGAACTAGCTTTCTTCTTACTTGCTGTATAGTACTCTTCATGCTAGGGCTTGGGCTCTTGTGTAGAGAAAAGGCTTCAGGTTGACCTTTAAAACAAAACTAAAACATCCTTCCAGTGAGATTTCATTTACTTGATCTATCAAAAAAATTTATAAATCAGCTACAATATTTATACCATTTGTTGGCATTTTAACAGGGATGTGGAAGATCCAGAATACAAACCTGCCCCAGCCATCTTTAAAGATGATATAGAGGTATGCTTTGGGTCATATTTAAAAATTTTCAATTTTAGATATTCTTTAGTTTCTTTTGTTTACTTCTCTTTTGTATATTGTTCCTTTAAGTTTTCAGTGTATATAATTCTTTGGTTCCTCAGGTTAGCTAAGTGATCAAATTGTTAATGAGCATTGCCAGCATCACTTGGGATTGACTTACTTTCCCTTTCCAGACAAGGTGAAGGTTGTTTGGGACATGTGATGTAATGCCCACATGCTACACTTCTTAGAGCTAAGAAATACACTGTCCAAGGGAAAGATCCCAAAGCGAGTAAGAAATGGATACTAAAAGAGTACACAGAAAGAGATTGAGATTATACCTTAATAAAGACACTTAAAATAGGGATTAGAGCTTAGAAGAATTCTGCACTGCTACAGCATAGTTATAAGGACTCAATAGAATGTCAAAAGAAGAAAAAGGATGGAAATGATCTATGGAGTAGAGAAAAGGATGTTGAAAGAGATAAGAAATGTTTGTAATACTAGAATGTAGTGAAAGACTAGATGATGCTTCAGTTATCCTGTAGGGTTTGTTACTCTTGGTAGCTAAAAGGTATGGATGTGAGGAGAGAGGATAAGGCTTATGCCAGTATGTAGGTAATGAGAACTGAAATACTGTACAGATTTCGGACTCTCAAAAGCCAGAAAACTTGCTGATACAGCAAATAGGGAAACAAGAATGAAATTTATCACAGCATGAGATTCTGAGGGGTGAAAAAAATGTCTTTCCAGAGATGTATAGCTATAGGACTGCCTTCTCAAGTTTATAGTTCAATTACTTAAACTTTATGGATGTTATCCAAGAGCCCTCAAGCCAAAACTATTAGATTAAAAGAGATCTTTGGTAATATTCTTGGGGTATCTGGTAAATAAAAAAGGGGTAGAAAGAACTCTAAAAGAAAAGCTTCTTCAAGATGAAGTCTTCTATGAAATGAAGTAAATATCCAACTTTTTAAAATATGTGAACAAAAAATTTACCATGAGTGAATGTTAGCATATAATAAAGAATAAAACTTTGTAAGAGGCCAATACCGTCATTGATTCCCCTCCTCTTGAGACAGGGTCTCCCTATTGTGGTTTAGACAGGGTTTCCCTATTGTAGTTTAGACTGTCCTTGGACTGACTCACTTTGTAGCCCAGGCTGGCTCTAACTCATGGCGATCCTCCTGCCTGAGCCTGCTGAGTGCTGGGATTACAGGCATGTGCTATCACACCTGGCTTAGTCATTGATATTTAAAATCAAATATGTTAAGCATTCTGGTGAACTGAAAATGACAACGTATGTTATATAACATATGAATCAACCAAAATGAAACCCATTAGTCTGTATAATCAATTTTTTAAAAAGAAAAAATTTTTCTGAACAAAGAGCTTAGATATAACTCATGTGAGAAGAAATGATGCAAAAAACAAGTATGAGGAAATTATTGAAATTCCAGCATAATGGATCAGTTTGAGCCAATTAGGGAAGAGAAACTACATAGTAATTTGAACAGGGAACATTTAAAATAACAGGGAAATTATAGTAATGAGAGATTGACTCGTAGAAAGTAAAGAGAACTCTGCATAATATAGGATTAGCAGCTACAAGGAGGATCTATCACTCTTAGGGCTCAGCTATAACACCTGAGGAACCCCGTGCTCACAAGGGCTGAGATTCTAGCCTTGTTGGGAGGACAGGCTTTGGTTCACAGACCCATAAAAGGCTCACCTAAAGAATTATGATAACTCTAACTTTAGGCTTTTCTAAAAACACTGGAAAGTAGTAGTCATTGAAATAAGTCATTAAAATTATCAATAATAAATTTAAGATAATATTAGAGTACCTAACAAAGTCTGTTGACAGCTAATGTGCAATACAAACAGTGTAAGGCTGAAAAAGAAAAGATTTATAAGTTGCCAAATACGAGAATGTATAAATTATGTGAGAGTTGGTATTCTGAATACACAGACAAAAAGCATAGCAATATAATCTACGACTTACTCCCCAAACTATCAAGAAGAAAAGGCTAGCTTAAAAGTAATGGTAGAAAATAAAATAAGAAAATAATGACTGTTCTAAAGTGTAAGTAAGAAACAATAGGAAGATGTGAATGAGAGTTAAATACCTGGAGTTATGATTTATTGTTGCTAAATTAATCATTAAAAATTCTATTAAAAGCAATATTCTCTACTACAAAGAAATTTAATTCTCTTTTCATACTTATTTGACCCAGTTACCCCATGACAAATTTCTTTTTTTTTTTTTTCAGGATGATGTTTCCTCTCCAGGAGATCTTGTTATAGCAGATGGAGGTAAATTGCATTTACTTCCTTACTTTAGTATTATTGCAAATTCACATCTTCATAAGACTATGAGATTGATTACTCTTTTATAATGTTTTATAATGTTCATAATGTTTATGTGTATGAACTTGTTATTGGATACATTTGTTTGAGGATTTGCATCTTTATGTAGTGGCTCACTAAACCTTTGTAGAACAAAGCCTTTGGCTTGATTATTAAATTTGTGAAGTATTATCATTAAAGTATTAATGTCTTCTTATTAGTTCCATATGTACACTAGGAACCGCTCCTTATTACCTAGTTTCTGAGCAAGGTTTGCTTCCGCTTCCTTCTGATACCACAATGGAAACTCACTGTTGCTGGAATACACTTATGCCTATCTGGCACGAGGCGTTTCACTCCCCTTAGTTCAATCTGAAAAGAAAGAGTTGCTTGACATGAGTAAGTGCAGTTAGATTATGTTATAGAGAATTGTAATATTATAATTTGAAAACAGGTCATGTACTTTAGGTAAATAAAAACTTTTAAAGCCACAGTTTTGACATAGTGAATTTTGAAAATTGTTGTGTCTCTCCAATGACTTTAAAAATGTTTTGATTCTATTTCAGTTGAGATGAATTTCACCTGATCTTACTTAGCCAAAAGGCTGAGAAGCGATAGTTGAGATGAATTTAATACAGAAGAGTAAATGGATTTCAACTTAAGTTTTTAACATTTTTGTAGGCTAAACCATATAATATATCATATTGGCCAGCCAATATGATATATTAGACCTGGAAATCCAAGAGTTTTCTTTATGCAAGTGAAATTCCCTTTAAATAAATAACATTGTGGCTTTTTATTCCACTGTATCCTAGTGACTTTGAGCTGCATAAAAGGAAACTTCTTATAAAAAGTTTGATCTTTTTCTCTTATATCATCAGACTAAAGAAAAAAAACTAAGTAGAGAAGCTTTTCTGCTCTTGAGTTTTATACAATATGTTGTTTTTGTATTATTATTGACATGAGTTTCTTTAACTATAGATGGTCAGCTGATGGAGGGTGATAAAATTTATTGGCCTACTCAGTCAGCTTTAACCACACGATTAAGGCGACTCATTACTGCCTATCAGCGTACTAATAAAAACAGACAAATCCAGCAGATACAACCAACTTTCTCTGTGCCTGCCAGTGTAATGCAGCCTCTTTATGAAGAAGCCACTCTTAATCCTAAAATGGCAGCTAAGATAGAAAGACAACAGAGGTAAGACAATACCTGAGTCCAGTCTGCTGCTTCTTCTGATATGAAGAAACACATTGTACTGGAGTATATGCAGCCGTCAGTTTTTAATAAAGCATTAAGTGTATGGTATCTGAATATGTTTATTCATTCTAAAGGCTACCAAGAATAATTATTTTACTAGTTGGTCAAAATAGTGTGCTTTGTGCCTATATACACATATGCTCACCTATAGGATTAAGTGAAATTATGGCAAAACAATTAAAGACCACTGGATCTATAGTTACTGGTCATGTTTTTGTTATGTTTAGCAACACTAAAGTGTTTACAAAATGAAGGTATAGAAAAGATTTAAGGGCTACAAATTCTCAGTGAAACAAATTAAAATTATATGTAATACTAGTCTATCTTACACAAAGATATTTTTCAAATATAAGAATGTGTGGGAGGCAAGTCCACCTCTACTTTGTAAGAAGATGAGCCTTTGGAATTACTGATGTTAAAACAAAGAAATTGCAAGATGTGTTAAAAGAAGCAAACTTGCCTTATCCAAAAACTTCACCTTAAAATATGTGATATGTGAAAAAAAAATAGAAATGTTTAGCAATTATACGTCCTTCTTGGTAAACCTAGATCCTTGAATGTTCTCTGGATGATCACGCCTATGCTTTCTTCATTTATACGACTGGGGCTTGAGCCCAGGCCCTTGTAACACCATGTTAGGTAGATGATCTACCCCGAGCTACATCCCCAGCCCTCAGCCCTCTTGTTCTTTTCTTTAATTTTCTTTCATTCATGGGAATGCATGCTTTGTAGGTAAAATTTATTTAGTGTGAAACTTCAGGTTATAATCATCCTAGCCATAATTTTGAGATACTGCTGCCTCTGTAAATATATTGTTTTCGGTTACCTATTATTACATAACAAATCATCTAAAAACACAGTCGACTTGAGGTAGCATCAAAAAATGTTTTTCTTTCGATTCTGTGAGTTTACCAAGTAGTCCTGTTTGTGCTCACTCATCACTCACATGGCTGACAATTGGTGCTGGCTGAAGTTGCAATTCAGATTTTAAGAGGGATTATTCCAGTTAACAAAGGCAGAATCTCCAGATTTCTCTTGGCTAAAAAATGTTAAAGCCCAGCTAAAGGAAAGGGAAATAGATTCCACTTTTCAGTGGAAAGAATGGCAAAAAGTTTGTGGCCATCTTTTATCTACTATCTATATTTTCTCTCAATCTGCTGGATCTAAATTAATCTTCCTAAAAATAATAGTTTTAGCATGACTTTCAATTGATTGCTCCTTAATTAGAATATATATCAAATCTTACGTTCTGAAACCTAAATTCAGCATTTTCTCCATGTAGGTTTTAGTCCTCATTTATAATTTTATCTGCTACAGTTCCCTCCAGAAGAATATCCTACTTAGTCTTGGCTAAATACTCCACTTTATGTTCTTATCACTTGAAATACCCTTCTTACTGTCTTTTAGTCCATACCTATCACGTCCTTCAGAACTCAGTACATGGCCCGTCCCCTTTATTTTCCAAACATAACTCACAGTATTTTCTCCTTTCTCTGTACCCTTATAACACTTAATCTAATAATTAGATTCATTTGTCAAAATAAAACGCTGTAATCACATTAGTATTTTTCCTGGTGAAAATTATGAATCCTGTGAGGGGAGGGGAGGCACTGGGTCATATTTTTTGTGTACTGTATGTCTTTCATTGTGTCCTTTCTTTTCATTTCCTTTTCTTATCCGCAGGTTTAAGGTTCATCTGATTTGACTGCCTTCCTAGCTATTTTAACATCATTAATCTTAATTTCTTTTGGTTTTTTGAGGCAGAGATTTGCTATACAGTTCAGGCCAGCCTTGAATTCACTTTGTAGCCTGGGCTGTCCTCAAACTCGCAGCAATCCTCCTGCCTCAGTCTCCTGAGTGCTGGATTACAAATGTGCACCACCACGCCCAGAATTAATCTTAATGTATGATGACAAGACCTAGGTTCAATCCCCAGTACCAAGGAAAAAAGCTGATTAACGTTTTTGGAAGTCTTTTTTAAAAGTCAAGCATTTAGAGAATTTCATTATTTAATCCCAGCTGTACCTTGCTTTGTCCCCAGTATGAACCATATCTTTGTCAGTCTAGAAAGCTCATCATCCTCCAAAGTATAGGATATTTCTTACTTTGCTTATTCTGTGTCTCCTTCCTTGCACTTTCTTCCAGTTTGCACCTCGATGCACCTTACTCTGCAAAATGCCACTTAGCGTGTGATGCCTTTCCTGATTGCTCGAGTCTGAACTGATCCTGTCACCTTCCATGCTTTCCAAAAATTTTTGTTTCTATAGCTTGTGCAACCCTAAATACTAATACACACACTCACACGCATACATGTAAATACATAAACATAAAATACATATGAATGTGTTTTAAAATAACTTTTTAGTATTTTCAGGGCCATCTTGTATATTGCCATATCCTATACATATTTTCTCACACAATGTACCAGATGAACTATTTTTGTCTAAAGGAAGAATGCAAACTAAAAGAAATGTGATTGGATAGACAAATCAATGAGCATTTTAAAATGTGTCTACAAAGGAATAATTTGTAGACACACGTTTGGAAAATAAAGGAGATGGGCCATGTACTGAGTTCTGAAGGACACGGTAGGTATGGACTTCAAGGGCGGTAAGAAGGCTATTTCAGGTGATAATTTGATTTAACCCTTTAAAGTGTTAGCTACGAAAAATGTTTTAAATTTGTGTTATATCATTATTTCAGTATTAGCCTAAGAGTGTATAAGAGGGTAGAATTATTTTATTAACCACTCTGGGTTTTTTTCTTTACTATAATTCAAAATAGATGGACAAGAAGAGAAGAAGCTGACTTTTATAGAGTCGTATCTACGTTTGGAGTCGTTTTTGACCCTGACAGAGGCCAATTTGATTGGACAAAATTTAGAGCTATGGCTAGGCTACATAAGAAAACTGACGAGAGTTTGGAGAAATATTTATATGCATTTATGTCCATGTGTCGGAGAGTTTGTCGACTTCCTTCCAAAGAAGGTATGTATATTTTTTCCTTGATTTTATAAACAAAAAATTCCTAATACTTAGAAATTTCAATGATTGTACATAACTATGCTTAAACCTAGCTTATTTTTTAATCTTACCACTAAAATGAAATCTATAAGAGAAAAGAGAAATACACCAAATTTTAAAAGAATAGTTCATTTTTGATGATAGATTTATGACTAGGAGGAGGAAGATAAAATAATGTTTGGGAAATAGAATGGCCTAACTTTCCTCATTGCTAGGACACCTGCAGCTTAAAGGAGATGTTTATTTCAGCTCCTGTTTTCAGTATGTAGTTGACCAACTTGAAGGAAGAAGGAAGGCATGGTAGGGAAAAGCTGCCCACATCATGGTGCCCAGGAAGCAGAGAGGAAAGGGAGGGCCTGGGAAGCCCTGGCCCCCAAAAGACTCACGCACGTCCCTTTATGCAGCATGGATTTAATTCATCTCTAAGAGTTGCCAGAATCCTAACAGTTCCAGCATGGCTAAAAAGTTCAAGTCCAGTGTCTTTTCACTTTTGGACCTTCGAGCCTTTGAAAGATGGGACTTCCTGATTCCTGAGATATGTATTGTCCAGATACAAAATACTTGGCTTCTTTTTAATGTTACTCTTTTCAGCAACCAAGTTCTTCTGAGTCAGAAATTTACAAGATCCATTTTTTTTGTTGTTTTTTCTTTTGTTTTTTCTTTTCTGAGACAGAGCTTGCTGTGTAGTCCTGACTGACCTTGAACTCCCTGTGCAGCCCAGTGTGGCTTCAAGCTCTTGGTAATCCTCCTGCCTCACCTCCCAAGTGCTGAGATTAGAGGCACATTCCACCTACCCCAGCTACAGGAATTTTACAGTCCCTTTCTTTCTGACTAACAAATACTCATAAGTTGGAGGGGAGACCATCATCTTGGTTCTGTATTTTCTGCACAAAATGCATGGTAAAACCACAGAAACCATCCCTGCTACAGAGTAGTAGCTCCAACACCCTAGGCTGAGATAAGATCTGGAACAGAATCTGCCAGTGGTGAATCAGTACCAGAGCTCAAGGAACAAGATTCCACTCAGCAACAATACAACCAATACTAGTGGCAATGAAGCAAAACAGTAAAAGAAGGCAGGGAAGACTGTGTCCCTTGGGATCTTTGGCAGGTTACAGGGGTTACTAGAATCATTATTTGGAAATAAAGGAATATCCTCTTCATCATCATAAAACCAGATGTGTACAAGAGCCCAGTTTCAGATACTGGCACAGTTTTGGGGGGAAGCCAAGAATGAAGGTCTGTCTCAGCACAGCAGCTGCTAAAAAATTTGATTTCAAGGTGAATCTGTCTCAAACATTCAAGAAAACACACAGACTTCAGCTGTGCAAAAGGAGGGTGAAGAGGAAGATGATAAAATGGGCATGGAATTTAAGACAGAATTCGTTATGTCACAAACAAATGAGTCTGAGCCCTGAAGAACAGCAGCACTGATACTGAAAAGCTATATGGAATTAATGATGTCACCATCTGAAAGGAGGGCTTTTTTTGGTGTTTCAAAAGGGTAACTGCAGTGTGTTTTGATAATCACTTTTTTTTTTTTTTTTTTTTGGCGGTACTGGGGATCGAACTCAGGACACTGCGCTTGCTAGGCAGGTGCTTATTCCACTGAGCTATATCCCCAGCCCCTGCAGTGTGTTTTGAAATTCGTGTGTTTATATCACTAAAAACATTAGGGCTTTTGCGGGGGGTGTATTTTGCCCCAGGGTTTCAGTGCATGGTCTCAAAGGAAGGAGATCATTGTGGAAAGGTCTGGGCAGAGGAAAGCTTCTCACAGCAGGGTGGTCTGGAAGGAGAGAAGGAAGGGAAGAGCCAGGGAGGCAGATACACTCTTCTAGGTCACCCCACCTCCTACCAGCATGTCAGCTGTATTGCCCACATGATTCAGCCACATTCTAAGTGCCCCGTCTATGAGCACATGAGGACATTGGGGGACATTCTTGATCCCAACTATACAAGAACTAACCTACATTTTGACTACATTTTATAGGAAGTACCCTAAAAGGATTATTTACCTGACTGTCTCAGTTACTTTTCCCTCATTGCTGGGACAAAGTACCTAACACCCAGAATTAGACAAGGAAAGGTTTATTTAGGTCAGTTGGTGGCAGTTTTAGTCCATACTCAGCCGGCTTCAAGGCAGAGTGGCACATGGCAGAAGGCAACAGTTCATGACTGTGGAAAACAGCAAAAGCAGCAAGAGCAAAGGGGAAGGAGCAAGCCTTGTTTCCTCCCTTATATTGTATATCAGCTATTTGCCCACGCCCACATGGTCTAAGTGCCCTCCTCTTCCACAAGCTGAAGATGTTTACAAAGTAAGGACCCTGGCCCCCTACTGCATCACTTAGTTGAACTTTTAAACTTCTCAAGTTGACAATGAACATCCTAGACTGAACCCCAGGATGTAGGACTGCTGAGTTACCTAATTAAGCTTCTAGATTCCTCAAGTTCACACAATGCGTCAATCATAACAATGATTAATTTTTAAAGAAATGAAGCCTCTAAAGAACTTCGGTACATAAGGTCTCTAGTAAGGGCAGTCTTCAAAAAAGACACTAATTTTAAGGGAACTGTTTGACACAATATGAATTTCTTTGTTTTCATATCCCAGAGAAATAACTCATCAGCAGTTCACAGTATGGGTGTGTTCTAAGCAATTGTCTATGTATTTTTTTTAAACTGTTTTGCATTTCTGGAAATTGAACCAGAGTATCACTCATACTAGGTATATACTCTATCACTAACCTACACCCCAGCTCTCCACTCTTTCTTTAGTATGATTTATAGCCAGGTGTGCCACACACTTATAATCTCAGCACTCTGGGAGGTTGAGGTAGGAGAATCACACATTTGAGTCCAGCCTTGGCATTTTAGCAAGATGATTTAAAAAAAAAAAAAAGGTTCTCTGGGATTGTAGCTCAGTGTGAAAGCCCTGAATTCAATTACCAGTACCACCACCACCAAAAAAAAACCTAATTACTAAAGCCAGTGGCCTTCTATTCTTATTTCATATAAAAGTATAAATGGTTTATATAAAGTCCTCTAGTTTTACTTGGGTTTCTATTTTTAATTGTATTTACAAACAGATTTTTTTGTCAGTCTGCTGAGTAGAGTAGCTAATGACTTGATTTCCCAGCTACCGTGTATTCAGGATTTCTTGCAGGTCTATTAGAAAACTATAAAGGGCTTAACAATACAGATAAAACAGAATGTTATTTCTTTTATTGTTCATGGTCACCTAGACTCCCTGACTTATTTTATTTTCTTAATTCCTATAAACAGTCTAGTAATATAAATATGTGACTTTTGAATCTAATTTTAAAAGAGAAGGGAAAAGGCTAATTACATAATCAATAAAAAGGAAAGACTTCCTTTTTAAAGAGATGAGTGAGGTTTTACTTGTATCAGAGTTTCACGAACTTCCTCAGTTCATGATGCCCTTAATGTCTTGATAATTTTTTTCACAGCAACTAAATTTAAAAGAAATTCTAAATAGTTCTGTTTATTGAACAATTAACTCCAAACAATTCAATAACTGTTTGTGTCCTAATCTAGTAGTTGTTTGAAAACATAATAAATATTGATTGAAAAAAAATAATACTTTATTAAATAACCACAACTTCATACTAATGAGAAATGTGCACCTATATTACACTGTACAGGTTTTTAAGTCTTGCTGTTAGTCAGTAATAGTCTGAATACTTCCACTCTATTCCATATATTTTCTGTTCGATACTGATTTTTGTATAGTTCTCAATTGTTTTTAAATTGTTTTTTGTTTTGAATTAAAATGACTTAGGAAAAGTTATAGAAAATATACAGGCAAAGTTTCCGTCTATTTGCCTCTCTCAATGTTAAAATCTTACATGAATGTAATTATCAGACCAGGAAATAAATTCAGTATAACGCCACTAACTAAATATAGCCATCCCCTTGTGTCTGTAAGCTCTGAGGATGCTTGATTCCTTTAAAGATTGATAGTATTTACATATCTCCTGTGCACATCCTCCCATAGATTTTAACTCATACCCAGATTACTTATAATACCTAGTACCATGTGTTATGTAAGTAGTTACTGTTCTATATTGTTTAGGAAATCATGGTAAAGAAAAAAATCCATACATGCTCAGTAAAAACACAGTTTTTCCTGCAAATATTTTCAGTCATGTTGGTTGAATTCATGAGTACAGAGCCCCTGGATACAGAAAGCAGACCATACCTATTTAAATTTTTACACTGATACACACTTAGCCTAGGATCCCACGTTGTTGTTTTGTTCTTTCTCCAGAACCTCCTGCAGTCTATAAGAGGTTTTCAGTCATTCCTTACTTTAAATATCCTTGATACCTTTGAAAAGTGTTGATCAGTTAATTTGCTATATATCCTTCAGTTTAGGCTGAGGCTATGCTTTTTTATGAAGAGTACCACAGAAAAGATATTGTCTCTCAAAATGTAGTATCATAATGGGTTTTATGGTGTATTACTGATGTTGTTGATTTTAATCACTTGGGCAAGATAATTTATGATGCATTTTCCCATTATCTTTCCCCCATAATAATATCTTGAGAAGTGTCACAAAGCCTATTCAAACTTTTACCATGGATTTTAGTACCTGAGGTACTGAGTCTGCTCTGTATCCATTTTTGTGTGGAATTCTGCTTCAAGTTCACTGTTTCTTCCTCATCAATTATTGATTTATATTAATATGGATTTATGGATATTTTATTCTATAGGTTATAACCCAGTATTATGGTACCTTGGTTTAAGAACTTAATTTGTTCTATGATTTTGGGGAAGATGTTTGTGTTTATGTGGGGAAGATGGCCATGGTTGTGTGTTACCCAGTTCAGAGTTTGCAAACAGAAGGAAATTTTGCCAAATATTTTTGTTTGTGAATGAAATTGTTTGCAAACAGAAGCGTTCATGAACCAAGACATGTCTGTACTACTTTCTTCCTCAGAGTGGTCTAGTTTGGGCCATTAGGAGCTCTACATGTTGGTTCCTGCATTATTTTCACAAGCACTTAGGTTTTTTTAAAACCAGTAGCTTCTATTTAGAAAGATGAGACCTCACCAAAAGGAATGTAACGTGTTCTAATGTTACAGCTACCTCAGGCTGATAGTTTGTGTGGTATTTGGTAGATGCACTTGCGTTGCCCTCAGAAGTAAAAAATTCATTGTGGCTTCTGTGACACTGCAGTGCCCTAAGTTATTTTGTCCAGTTTAATATATGCCAATAACATTTGTTTATGGGTATCATTTAATAGTTTTTACTGGTATTTATAGATTAATTTATACATTTTCTCTTTAAGACAGATGTTAGGGCTAGAGATGTAGCTTAATGGTAGAACACTTGCCTAGAACGCATGAATCCCTGAGTTCAATTCCCAGTACTTCCCCCTTTCCAAAAAAGGCAGGTGTTAGTAAAGGATAGCACATAGTAATTTCATAAGGTGAATTTCTAATTATATTAGTATAACTAAAATTATGTTTACTTCTTTTTCAAAAGATCAGTGTTTTCCCAGGGATTTAGCTTAGCAATGCAGCACTTGTCCAACTATGCTGAGTTATACACCAGAGGTTTCATTATTTGTTCAAAATCTTAATAATTTTTGAGGTTAATATTTTTGTTTTCTTTTATTGTAGAATTGGTGGATCCAAATATTTTTATTCAACCAATCACAGAAGAACGTGCTTCTAGGACTTTGTATCGCATTGAACTTTTAAGGAAAGTACGGGAGCAGGCCCTTCGACATCCACAGTTGTTTGAACGTTTGAAGCTTTGCCATCCAAATCCAGATTTACCAGTTTGGTGGGAATGTGGTCCACATGATAGGGATTTGCTCATTGGCGCTGCTAAACATGGGGTGAGCCGAACAGACTATCACATTCTTCGTGATCCTGAACTTTCATTTATGGCAGCTCAAAGGAACTATAGTCAAAATAAATTGGCTCATTCACGGACTTCTACCCCACTTTTACAGCAATATCAAGTAGCACTTTCTACATCTCCTCTTACCTCTTTACCTAGACTCCTAGATGCTAAAGGTATTATTATAGAGGATATGAAAGTTAAAAGTGAAAATCTTAAAGAAGAGCCTCAGTCTTCTGAAGAAGAATCTATGTCTTCTGTGGAAACCAGGACACTAATAAAGTCTGAGCCTGTAAGTCCAAAGAATGGTGTTTTATCACAGGCTACTGGAGACCAGAAATCTGGTGGAAAAGTTGAAACAGACAGACGCATGGTTGCAGCCAGAACAAAACCCCTAACTCCAAACCCAGCTTCTAAGAAACAGAGAGTTCACAAAAGAGGATCAGAATCTAGCTCTGATTCTGACTCTGATTCTGAGAGATCATCCTGTTCTTCCAGATCATCATCTTCCTCGTCTTCCTCCTCCTCTTGTTCCCACTCTCGATCAGGCTCTAGTTCTTCTTCATCTTCATCTTGTTCTTCAGCATCATCTTCATCTTCCTCCTCGTCCTCCTCCTCATCCTCCTCTTCATCTTCATCAGAAGAAAGTGACAGTGAAGAAGAGGAAGTCCAAAAGCGAGGTATATGCATAATTTTGTTATTTTTAAGAAAACTTTTCAATAAAAATAAAAAGCTTGATTCAGATAATTTAAGCATGCTTAAGTTATTAACCTGAATTTCATGCATACAGATTTCTTAGGAAAGTATTGTTGAAAGGGAAGCTAGAATTATTGATGCACATTCCTTATTCAGTATGATTGTTAAATGTATATTTTAAATTATTTAATTCCATTTTTTAAAAACATTCGTAATTGTTCATAGCAGAAGGTACCCCTCATGTGAAAGCCTATGATGAAGAAAGTGTTGCATCACTCAGCACTACCCAGGATGAGACCCAGGACAGTTTTCAAATAAACAATGGGACACCAGAGTCTGCTTATCTTTTACAAGGTGGATATATGCTAGCAGCGTCATACTGGCCAAAGGTAAAGGAAGAATTTATTGTGGGGACAGGTGATTTTTTTAGTATTCTATATTGCTTGATGGTAGGTATGTTTACTATATGAAAAAGATAAGTCAGTATAAAATGTAGGATAATGTTCTGATGTTAGCATTGAAATACAAATGATACTATCCATTAAATTAGTTCTATTTAAACTATGTATGCTTCTCAACATAATTTGAATAAAATATAATGGAGCACTACATTCAAGTTAAATGAGTTCATCTTTTTAAAATAGGTGCTTTTAACTAAGTCTCCTTGAAAAAAATTAATGATAGCCAGCTGTGGCCTACAAAAAATGTTCATTTAAACACATGTATATTCAGTGGTAAAAAGCAGCTAAGATTGTACTGCAATTCTCCCACTCTTTGACTGGACTAGTTTGGAAGTACTTCCCATTAGTAAGGTTCTCTACTCTTTGATATACTTTTTTTTAAGAGTAGGAAAGGTTTATTGGGAAATAGGAGTAGCTCCTCAGAGACAGGAGGGGTCCCGAGTGGGTTGAAAAATAATAGAAGATATCTTTATACTATTTTTGAACTTCACTAAAGAAAATTTATGCCTGAATAACTTCACAGAATGATGTGGGTAAGAAAATGTATGCATACCCCATATATATATGTTGTACCATGTTTAAGTCATCAAGGTTCTTTGGCTATTTCTAAAGTTCTGGCCTAACTATTAAAAGTATACTTTGATGTTGCATGGCTTTCTAGGATCGGGTGATGATCAACCGATTGGACAGTATTTGTCAAACAGTTCTGAAAGGGAAGTGGCCTTCAGCTAGAAGAAGTTATGATGCTAACACAGTGGCTTCTTTCTATACCACAAAACTTCTGGACAGCCCTGGAGCATCTACAGAATACAACGAGCCCAGTGTTCCCACTCCCCCAGGTGCTGGTGTCAGAGAAGAATATGACCAGTCAACACAGATGTCAAAGGTGAAGAAGCATGTACGAGAAAAGGAGTTTACAGTGAAAATCAAAGACGTATGTGTATTTTTATTGCCCTAGGGCCTGGTTGCGATTGCGGTGTGCAGCATGCTTTTCCTGCAAACAGCTGCCTGCTCTTACTCTTCCTTCCTTCACACACTTGTCTTCTGGTATTTGGATTGTTTTCTTTTTTTGATATCCAGGTTATTAAACTTGAATAGTCTACTAGAGAGATCATCATGCAATGTGTTTCTTTCCTCATACTTCTGAAAATAGTTCTTCTGCTGATCAAGATGCTTTCGTAAACACTGTGACAATTTCTGGTTTTGTTCTGTTGTATAATAATAGAAATGGTATGACAGTGCACTTTATAAGCATTTATTTATCATGCTCTTTTATCTGTAATGTTTATTTAAATATGATTATTTTTAAGCCAGACACCATAGTACACTCCTGTAATCCCAGCTCCTGGGGAAGGTGAGGCAGGAGGAACACAAGTTTGAAGCCACCCTGCGCAACATAGTGAGACCCGGCTTCAACAAAAAAATAGATCTTTAAAGTCTAGTTTATTCAGTATCTAAATATGGATAATGTCATATGACTAATGTACCTATATATGCCTAAGACTGAAAATGTTACAGTGTACTAGTCACATGAAAAACTTAGTTTTGCTCAAAAAAGTGCATATAGTACCTGACATTTTCTTTAAAATAGAAAGTTTGGTGGGAAAGTTATACATGTCTACTTAGGAGACTGAGGCAGGAGTATTGTAAGTTTGAGAGAAGCCTGAGTAACTTTTGTCTCAAAATACAATTTAAAAACAGGTTCAGGATTTAACTCAGTCAGAGTTAAGCTATCAAGCTATCACTTGATTAGCTTCTGTTTGGCCCTGAGGTTAATCCTCAGTACTGGAGAAAAAAAGATTTAGTGTTCATTATGAAAGTTGTCTTAAGAGTGTTTAAAATTGATTTCTGAGCAAGAAGGGAACTACATTAACATTATAGGAGTTTGACTTCACTTTTTCTATGTAAAATTTCCCTTAATATCCTGCAGTACAATTTTTGTTAACACTTTCTGTTGGTGATGATTCTCTTTAATAGGAAGGTGGTTTGAAGTTGACATTTCAAAAGCAAGGGCTCGCCCAGAAAAGGCCGTTCGATAGTGAAGACGGTGCTCCAGGACAGCAGCAGTACCTCACTCGGCTTCGAGAGCTTCAGAGTGCGTCAGAGACAGGCCTCGCCAGCTTTCCACAATCTGTGCCAGTGTCAGGTGAGTATGTAAATAATGTCTGTCTTATTATGACCGTCACCTACCAAATTCTCTTATGTAGACTCTTGTAAAAAAATTTATTTTTCCTTAAATGTTGCAGCCTCTCAAGCCTATGAAATAATCAGTATAATTTTAAATCTTAACAAATGTTTATTGAAATTTATAATACGACATTTTGAATCATAGAGGGCAGCCTAGTTTTGGGAATGTGAATATTTGGGTAGAGAAATCTTTTTGTCAAGTAGCTTTATACAGATAAACCCCAAAGAGCATTTCATATTGAAATGAATTAATTTTAAGACAAACATCTAAATCGTAAGTTACTGGTGATGGGTAAAGATGAAACAAGAATTTGTAGTAAGTTTTTAAACACAGTGTGTTGTATAGCCAAGTAGAAGATGCAGAAATTACTTATAACTAAGCCCAGAAAGTTAACCTTTTATCCGCATGATACTCTATTTTTTTTTTTTTGTCTTTGATATAGGGTCTTGCTATGCAGTTCAGGCTGGCCTTGAGCTCACTGTATAGGCCAGGCTGGCCTCGAACTCATAATGATCCTCCTTCCTCAGCCTCCTGAGAGCTGGGATTACAGGTGTGCACCACCATGCCCAGACCCATGATACTCTTATAGGAACGAGATTCTTAACTATTTTAAACAGCACTGTTAATTGTTGACCAACTATAACTGTCCTTCTTATTAGGAAATTATTTCCTTATTTGGAAGTAAATTTTGCCTGCTGTTGGGTCTTCTCAATGATTAAAGTTCTGCCTTTAAAAGCAATGCAGAATTAACCTTGTCATTTTATGTGAATAAGTCATACTTTTAAGTTTGTACATACTTTTTAAGTCATACTTTTAAGTCCCATACTTGGGACTTTCCATATTTGTTTTTTTGGGTGGGGAGACTTTCTATATTTCTGCTCACCTTTTGGCATATTGAATCAACATCTACTACATAGCAAACTGTTCCTGTGTGTTGTGTGCTCTGTAGGCATTGAGAAATACCTTAAACATTGTTTTTATCCTGGCTTGATTGTTCTTTTTGTACCCCTTTTAAATTGTAAAGAATTGATAATTAGGTGTTCAAGATCAACTAATTGTCACTGTTGAATCCTTCATACTAATCCTCTCAAATACTAGTTTTCAACTAAAGCAGAAGGATTTCTATCTTTCTTTATACCTTCTTATACATAAGGTTGATGAACTCTGTTATACTAAGTCTTGTTGCTGTGCAATACTTCATAACATTTCAAAACTTTTCTGTTCATGTGTGTAGTGTGTGTAATTCGTACAAGTTGGGGAAAATAAGGCTTTGTCATAAGTGTTATCTGAATTGATTGCTGTTTTCCATTGCTGCTATTACCCCTTTCTAATTATAAATTGGTTCAGCTTCATTAGCATCAATTTGGTCCCTTTTGAATTAAGTAGTATCATTTACCAGTTTCCAGACTCTCAGATATAAATAAATTGGAATTCGAACTGAATGTGAAGCAGACCTGCTTCTTTTTCTGAAGCACGTATCTCCCAAGTTGTGCTTTACAATGACAGTTTTCTTACTAAGGAGCTCCTTTTTTAGTGGAAAATGTGAACAGTGGTAAAAGATGAGTTGTGTGCTCTTTTGTCCACCTAGGTGGTATTTAATACTATCTGTACTCTTACCCTGGCAATCCCAGTATAACATGATTGATGCTTCGATAATCTGGGCATTTTATTACTATTGCAGTTGAAGTTTGTACAGCCTTTGCCTATAAGTAAATCTTTGGTAAATAATACTGTTCTTAATATATCAGTAGTAATTGTAACACCAATTTTGCAGCTATACAAAGTACTTTAAAGTCTAAAAATAATATTATATAGAATTATTAGCCATGTATTATATCTCATCCATCTTAAAAATATAAATGTAAAATCCAGATCTGTCTTCACTACATAACTTTTGAAAATCTATTAATATTTTTGAGCCTTTTCTTGTTTGTTTGTGAAAATGAGAGTTAGGAGAGGTCACATTGTTCGGTGGATTAAATAAAACAATATATATGAAGTGGCAAGTAAAGAATTTCAGATACAATTAGATGCTAAACAGAAGTTAAGGTTAGGTACTTGGAGAATACCTGGGCGTGGTTGTTGTGCACACCTATAATCCCTGCACTCTGGAAGGTTGAAACTTGGCCTGAGCAGTTTAGCTGCTTAGTGAGACTGCTTCCCAGAAAAGTGCTGGGGACATAGCTCACTGTGAAAGCCCTGGGTTCAATCCCCAGTGGTGGGTGGGAGGTATTGTATCTAGTATATACCATTTTTGTTCTTGGGTGATTAACACCTCAGTTTCATCTGAAAACCTTGAATAAAGACAGCAGGTATAATGTACTTTAATTAATGAAGATAAGGAAAATAGGAGAAAGGATAAAACTAAGGAAGGTCAGATAAAGTCTTTCCAGAAAATGGGATTGGGGCTAGGGAGATAGCTCAGCAGCATAAGTGCCTGCCTGCAAGCACAAGGTCCTGAGTTCAATTCCTGGTACGAAAAAAAGAAAATGGGATTGTGGGAAGGGCAAAAAAGCCTAAACCAAAGATTTAATGCTAGGAAAATTATATAGTTTTGTGAGAAGAGTGGTGTAGCTAGTGTATAAAGTCTTAGTAGAGAAATAGGTGTGTGTGCAAAGTTATAACCAACTTAGGTAACGTCAACACAAGTTGTGGAAAGCATCAAAAATTGAACTCTAGGGTGGGAGTTGAAGGTTGGCAGTCATGTTAGTGCTGATCCAAGGCAGTTCATTTATATATGAAGCCATAAGTTCTTATAAAGTAGAATAATAATTTTAAAAGTACTTTAGTAAATTTAATGTTATTGAAGATAAACTATAATATAATAAAGATAATTTCAAAATCATACTTGCAACCATGTATTAATCTGATTATACCGAAGTTAACTATATGCATATAATCAAATCCTTTTGTATCCCATTCTAGTACTTTCATATATATAATAATTACTTTAATCATTTCAATTAGTTTTACATAACCATATTAAATAAGGTACCTTTCTTAGTCGCTTTCTTGTGACTGGAACAAAATCGCTCACACCTGCAAATTAAAGGAGGAGAAGTTTACTTTGGCTCCAGTTTCATAAGCTTCAGTCCTTGCATGGCACTTGAGGCAGTGAGGGGAGAAGCTAGGAAGGGAGATACACCTTCCAGGTCACACCTGCAGTGACCTCCCTCTTGTACCCAGACCCCACCTTCTACCAACAGGTGAGCTGGGGTGCCTTCAGAATCTAGTCACCTTCCAAAAGCCTTGCCTATGAGTATGGGAGGATATCTAGATGTAAACCATAATGTACCTTTTAAACACTGAGGTGGGAGGAAGATGAGAACTTTCTGTAAGATCACACAGCCAGCCAAAGGCCATATTTATCTGTTAATAAAAAATCATTAAGATTATATGGTACTCTTTGAAAACAGGAAGAGTGCCTTATACTGAGTGCATTATACTGTCCATTACATAGCTACTTGATAAGTATTTATTGGGAAAAAAGCATGGAACTGCATTTATTCGGGTGTACTTTCATGTGCACCTTCTATAAACGTAACTGTCGAGTACTTACTGAAATAAAGGTTACTGAGCTTGGCAAGCAAAACATTACTAATGATCTGAAAGAAAATACTTAAAGTAGGTTGGAGTAGGAATAAACAGTGGGAAGGAAATTAAAGGAATGAGTTGGTCTTCTTATTTTTTTTATTTTAAAGATAGAATATAAACTCAAATAACACAAAAACAATAAGGAAATACACAAATTATGAGGAAGGTAGTAGGGGATTGACAGTGAATGCTGTTTTACATAATATCTTCATATTTGTTACTCAGTTATCTCAAAAACAATGAAAGAAATACACAATTATACAGAAGATAGTAAGGGATTAACAATGTCTGTTGTATTGCATGTTGTCTTCATATTTCTTACTCAGTTATAAATCAGTATAACACATAAATGATAAAGGAAACAGAATTATAGAGCAGATACTGGGGAATTAAAAATGGATGCTGTATTACAAAATTAATGTCGTCACTATGATTACTCAGTTATACAAATGATGGCACGTTCCATTAATCAGTTTTCTCTACCCTCATCTCCACTGTTCTCCCACCCAATCGTCTTACCTCTGACAGTAACTATACTTTTTGGCTTATTTACTCCCTCAGGCTCTCACATTGGAGAGGCACATGGCTGCTTCAGGTTATGCTGTAACAAATATGGGTAACAAATTACTATGGCACTAGGTGGAAATGCATGCATCCTCAAAGATGATACATACGCAGGGAACCAAATACACTATGGTCATACCTGATTGATAAGCCCTCAAGGCCGTCGAGGGTCTAGTCCAGTCCATGGGTTTGCCTCCATGGACTGCTAGGCCCCACCTCAATGAGGCACTCCCGGGGACCCGGTCAAGTCTGCAGGGTCAACCCCACAGACTGCCGGGCTCTGCCTCTGCAGGGTGCTCCCGGGACCTGGTTTGGTCTGTGGGGTTGCCCCCACGGACCACCTGGCTCTGCCCCAACGAGGGACTCCTAGGGACCCAGACCAGTTCACGAGGTCGCCCCCACAGACTGCCAAGTTCTGCCTGAACGAGGTGCTCCCAGGGGCCCGGTCGAGTTCTCAAGGTCACTCCCAAGCACTGCCAGGCCCTGCCCCAGCAAGGCGCTCCCAAGGACCTGGACCAGTTTGCAGGGCTGCCCCCACAGACCGCTGGGTTCCGTCCCAACTAGGAGCTCCCAGGGGCCCAGTCAAGCCCTCAGGACCACCCAAGGACCACCAGGCTCCACCCCAGCGAGGCGCTCCTGGGGACCCGGACCTGAGTTGGTCTTTTTAAATGGAGCATAGTAGAGATCAGTTATTTCAAAAGTTAGGATTACAGAAAGATCAAAGAAGAACTTTTTTTGTTTCCTTGAGTTGGACCATAATTTTAAGTTGAGAGAAGAATGTAAAATAGAAAAAAGATATTTTGGTGCAACAAAATAGAGTTAAGTGACTTTTTTTAAATAAGCTTTTTGCTGGGTGTAGTGACACATACCTATGATCCCAACAGTCATGTTAGAGCTGATCCAAGGCAGTTTGTTTATATATATGTGAAGCCATAAGAAATTCCTATAAAATAGAATAATACTTTTATTATTATAAAAGGGAGGTGGAGGCAGCAAGATCCCTGTAAGTTTGAAGCCAGCCTGCATTATATAGTGAGTTCTGGGCCACATAGCAAGACCTTGTCTCAACACCCCCCCAAAAAAAATAAATAAATAAACATTTAGAAACTATAGGAAATAATGGATTCAAAGAATGGAGAAAGGCACATCTTGGACAGGAAGAAGGCATGCTTTCCCCTCCAGAATAGCAAAAAGAAAAGGTGCAGGAATATGGGGTGGGAAAGTTGAGAAAAGACAAGTCAAACCTTGAAAGAAGCCAGATGGGGTGGCATTTGCTGTAGTTGTAGCCCTGAGGGACTGAAGCAGGTGGACCACAGGGTTGGGCTAGCCTGTACTACATAGTGAGAAACTATCTGCAAAAAATTAAAAATTTTAATTAAAAAACGTTGCCAGTTGTGGTAGCACACACCTCTAATCCTAGCGCTCAGGAGGCTAAGACAAAAAAATGGCCAAGAATTTGAGGCCAGCCTGAGCCTACATAGTGAGTTCAAGGCCATTCTGAACTACGAGACCCTGTCTCCAAAAAAATAATTCGAAAGAAGCCTAGGTTATAATTTTCCAGGGTTTTAAGAAGTGGCAATGATAAAGAATTGCTTGGTTTAGGATATATAAAATAACTGATATTGTCATGTATATTTTAAAAAAATGATTACTTTGAATTTGTTTAGGAACTAAAATATTATCACGATTTTTTATTTTTTAATTTGATTAGGTTCTTCCATTCCATCAACCCCTGGTGCCAATGGAGTCATTTTAGACAACCAGCCTATAGTCAAAAAAAGACGGGGAAGGAGGAAGAATGTGGAAGGTGTAGACATCCTCTTTTTTAATAGAAACAAACCACCTAATCATGTAAGTAAAGTAATATTTAAAAATTACTGGTCTTTAAGTCTAAACTTTAGTCCTAGCAAATATACTACTACAAAGTAGGAACTAGGTTACTTTGTATTTTTAAGACTAATAATGATTATAACAAAATTAGCAGTGTACTATGCTATGCTCTTGTATCTCAGCAGAATCTAATCTGACCAAGAATTTTACCTTTAATTTTGCAAAATTTTATACAATTCCTATTTTTATTCTTTCACAAAGGAACTAAGCCAAAGTTAGAATAATAAATCATGGAAATAAAATTTTATTTTGGCGTTCTTCTACAGGTTACTTTAGGCTTAACCACCTCTCAGATTTCCACGGGAATAAATCCAGCACTATCCTATTCTCAACCTCAAGGAATTCCTGATACAGAAAGCCCAGTTCCAGTTATTAATCTTAAAGATGGGACAAGACTTGCAGGAGATGATGCACCGAAAAGAAAAGATTTGGAAAAGTGGCTTAAGGAGCACCCGGGTTACGTGGAAGATTTAGGAGCTTTTATTCCTGTAAGTTTACACCTTAAAAGTGTTGGTATACTTTGTTTCTGTGATTCATGAAGCCTATAAATGACGAAGCATAAGTTCTCATCATGCTCTAAGATCTAGGAAAACTAGCAGAAAAATACAATTACCATCCTTCCCATCAGTTTCCACTTATCATTCTACATTCAACATGTGTTTAGTAATAAACCACCACCTGGGAGGCTGAAGCAGGAGGAGCACAAGTTTGAGGCCTGCCTGGACTATATAACAAGATTCTGTCTCAACAAAACAAAACAACTCATTCCTAACACTGAATGCTATGTTAGAGCCAGTGAAATTTGTGAAGGCCTAAAATTTTGAATCCTTTATATCAGGGTGTTTATTTTAAGATAATAATGATTATCCTAATAACACTACTGAAAATTTACTATATGCCTGCTACTATACTGAACTCTAACATCCATTATTTATCACTCCCAAAAATTTTACCAGCATGGTATTGTTACATATATTTTGTAGATAATGAATTTGAATGAAAGTTTAATAGTCCAGGCTACATAACAAATAGATTTAATTCTGAAGTCCAAAGTGCTACTCTGTAAAAGTCCAGGTTCATGTTGATAAAAAATGAGAATCAGGCCTGGTGTAGTGCACACTCCGGTAATCCCAGCTGCTTGGGAGGTTTAGTCAAGTTTGAGGCCAACTGGAGCAGTTTAGCCAGACCCTATTTCAGAATAAGATAAAAAGGGCAGGTGGTATAATTCAGTGTTAGAGAACTTTTCTAGGATACACAAGACCCTTGTTTACATCTCTAGCACTCCAAAATAAATAAACAAATATAAGTTTTTTCAATATGACAATTTAATGTGCATCTTCTCCCCACCCCATCTCCAGGATTGGGGATGGGAACCCAAGGCCCTTTGCACTGCATTTCTAGCTGTTTGTTAATTACAGGATGCACTAATTTCCCTGGGCCAGGCTCAAAATGGCCATCCTGCCTCAGCCTCTGAGAGTGCTTAATCATAAGTATGTGCCACCCTGTGTGGCCTAATTTGCACCTTTCTTATCATCTGAAATATTACCTTATGGTATATGACCTTTTCATTCATAGAAATCTGTTATTTTCTAGGACTACTCGCAGACACTAATGTACCAAAATCTGTATCAGTGTCCTTTAATATTTATGTGTATTTCAGAAGGTGAAAGAATAAAGGCACACCCATACAGTGAAGTCAGCAGGCCTAGTCTACCTACCTCCACTATCACAGTCAAAGGGATAACACAAATAAGGCTGTTCAGTACCCCAGGGCCTTCCGAAGGACCGTGCCCTGTTCACCTGGGTGTCCTCAGGACCAAGCCCGTTAGTCTGTATACATAGAACACTATCTGTCTTCCCGCAAATATTTATCAAATCTAATTCAAAAGATAGTCGTAAAAACTAAAAGGTGATATATAAAGTAAAATGGTGGTGATTTTTTATCAGAAAAAATTAATTACCTATTTTTTTGGTTTGTTTGGGTTTTTTTCTTTTCCATGAAACAAAGCCATACAAGCTCCATTCTCTAGAATGGTCTTTGTTATCGGATGGACAGATGGATGGACGGATGAACGGACAGACAGATGAACAGACATCTGGCTGCCATTGTCACATGAGATAATCTGGGATTTACCTTAAGTTTGGCCTTTTGGATACTTAGTCTTCATGTTCCTAGCAACTCATAATGTTACAAATTCTGATGCATTTACTTACCTTAATTCCTTTTTAATTTGATGTCAATGCTCTTGTAAGGGGAGTTTATTTTACTAAATATAATAGGCATTCATGGAGTAAATGCCATGATTTTAAGGGCAGAATCATTATTTGAAGCCTATAATTTCATAATATATTAAACATTAACTTACTAAACGTTAGCAGTTGTTTTTTGAGTGGCTATTTTGTGATAGCTATAATTGTAGTTACTGAAGATATAATAGTGAACAATATAAAGGTCTTGCCCTCATAGTATTTACATAGTAGTCTTTGAAGATTCTCATACCTTTCTCTTAACCACTGCAAAGTTTTTATTAATCTTATCGATTTTTGTTTCTTATTTTCATTGCAAATAAACCTGTTATCCTGCTTCTTTATTTTACTTTGTTAAGATTTTAAACACTTTAAAAGACAGCACTTGTTCCAGGAAAATTTACAAGATATATCTGCTTTTCCAAGGATATTTTAGTGATTTCGCATGATTGTGGTATTTTCTATAAATAATTATGACGTGGTATGGAATACACTGTAATGGAGGTATGTATAAAGTGTCTTGAGTACAGATATAAGAGCAGTCTCAAAAAAGAAATATCTAGAAAACAGAGCTGATATTTGACTGGTGAATGAAAAAAAAAAATAAGGAATGTTAAAAGAGGGTGCAATTGTAAGGCATCAAATAGTGACTATCTGACCTTTAGAATAGGTAGGAGAGTGAGAGGGGATGGGAAATGTATAGAAAGGTGAATTGAACAGGTCCCGGCCTTGGGGACTGGTATACAAGGCTGAAGAGTTTGAGCGTTAGTTTCTTTGAATGTCATCACTGTTGAGAAATAACTAAAGTCTGCTTTATAAACAGTTGGAGAGATAAGTTGCATGGCTTGGTGAGAGAGTTTTAATTTTTATGATCAGATGGGAGATTTTTAAATTTTTGTATTTGTTTACCTAGTGTATGTTTGTTTGCTGTTCTGGTGATTGAATCCAGAGCCATCCGCATGCTACATAAGTGTCTGGGTATAACCGCAATCCTAGATAGGAGTTCTGTGTCTTCTGCTTGCTAACTGTGTGACCTTGAACCCTATAAGCCTTGATTCCCCATTTGTAAAATGAGAAAAATACCTTTTAGTATTGTATTACATGAGATGAGAAAAATTAGCAAGATGAAGGGAAATAAATGTTATTCGCGCCCTCGCGCTCTCTGGCATCTCAGTGACTGTGGAGGAGGTAGAGGCCTCCAGGAGCCATCTGAATGGTGACCTGGACAACAGGGAAGAGGGAGCTACTTCGATAGCTCAAGAAGCAGCCAAGCAGCAGCAGCAGCAGCAGCAGAGTAGAGGAGCTGTCACAGGGCAGCAAGAAGCTGGTAAAGAATCAGGAACCTCTGTGAATGAGGAAAGACAAACGCTGGAGGAGAAAGAGATGGTGGTGATAGAGATGCAGACAGCAACTGGAGAGGAGGAGGAGGAGGAGGAGGAGGAGGAGGGCGGGAAGTTCAGAGGGGCCTCCCTCAGTGCCGACCTGTGACCTGTACCCTGGCATGTGTTCCCCGGGGGGCAGGAGTGCAAGTACCCACCCATGAAAGACAGGCAGACTGCTGCTTGGAGAACTACAAATGAAGAACATGGACAAGTTAGAAAATACAGTATGAGCTGGGTCAAGCCTGGGATGACAATGATAGAAATCTGTGAGGAGCTGGAAGACTGTTCTCACAAGCTCATAAAAGAGAATGGCTTGAACGCAGGCCTGGGCTTTCCGACTCGGTGTTCTCTCAGTAACTGCCGCTCACTTCATGCCCAATGCATATGACATATGACACCACAGCATTATGGTATGATGACATCTGTGAGATCGACTTTGGAACACATATAAGTGGTTTGATAATTGTGCTTTTAGTGTCACTCTTAATCCCAAACATGATATATTATTATAAGCTGTAAAAGATGCCACTGGTACTGGAATAAAGTGTGCTGGCATTGACATCCATCTGTGTGATGTGGGTGAGGCCATCCAGGAAGTTAGGAATGTTCTGAAGTGGAAATAGATGGGACCACATACCAAATGAAGCCTGTCCCTAATCTGAACGGGTACTCGAGTGGCTGTACAGCATACATGGTGGGAAGACTGTGCCCATCATGAAGGGCGGGGAGGCCACAAGGATGGAGGAAGGAGAAGTGTGTGCCGTTGAAACCTTTGGTAGTACAGGAAAAGGTGTTGTGCACAATGACATGGAGTGTTCCCATTACATGAAAAAGTTTGATGCTGGATAAGGGCCAATAAAGCTTCCAAGAACAAAACACTTGTTAAATGTCATAAATGAAAACTTTGGCACCCTCACCTTGTGCCACCAGTTGCTGGATCACCTGGGAAAAAGTAAATATTTGATGGTGCTGAAGAATCTGTGTGACTTGGGCATTGTAGACCCATACCCACCACTATGTGATGTTAAGGGGTCCTACACAGCGCAGCACAAACACATCATCCTGCTGCGCCCGACTTGTAAAGAAGTTGTCAGCAGAGGAGATGACTATTAGTCCAAAGCCAAAGCCACCTGGACATCTTTATTTTCTAAGATTCATTGGAATACGTTATACCAGAATTAACTTGCAACATGTCAGTTTTAACAGTGGACCTGTGTAATACTTCATCCGTGTGTAAAAGAATTTGGTTATACCATGTAATGTAATTAACCAAGGAAAAAGCTTTCGGGACTTTCAGATGTTAACTGTTTCCTCCCTGTCTAGGGAAATGCTATACAGCTTAAATGAGTAAGGACTGACTTTACACATTTTGTTTGAAACACCTAAGTCATGCTTTTCGGTATTTATATTGCCATATTCTTAATTAAATGCTTTGAATGACTGACTACATCCATTTCTGCACTTGTGCCCTCTGGTATTGCATTTTAACCTTGCTAGAATCCATTTTCTAAAAATTAAAGACATCTTCAGATCTGAGAGCTACATTTTAATGTCTGTGGTTATGATGTGAGCAGATGTCTTACATGGACACGTTCTGCTGGCAAAATGGCTAGAACAGGATCTTTCTGTGCATGGAACAGGAGAGTCCCCTGTTCTTCATAAGGGCATATAGAGTTTTAGGACTATTTTCACTTTGTAGAACCTTACTAGTACCTGTGTTTCATTTTTCTCCTGATATTGGAAAGATACACTAACTGAAACATGACTTAGGAACACTGTGAAAACTTGAAAAAATTTAATTTAGTAAAAATCTCCGTATTCATCCTACTCAAAAGAGCTTTAAAGCCACAAAAGTAAAGAAAAAATGGGCAAACTTTCTGTTTTGAGTTTGTTTTACTTAGAAAAGTTAGATTGAAGGGCCAAGGCCTTTTCCCTAGAGAGCCCCGTGCCCTCACCCTATCCCATGGTTGGTCTGGGTTCGCATCACTCCTTAGGGCAGCTGTGGGTCGAGTTGAACGTAAGGGTGCAGAACATTGACTTGTCTGAACTTGGCCCACTGCTGAGTCTTCTGTTGCTTGACTATATGATTTGTCAGGAATGTTCCAACATAATTTCAAAATCATCATTTGCCAAGGTAAAATCCTCAATTTGTATATGCTTTAGCACAGTGAGATTTTATTGGCTCTGGGATGCTGCTTAATGTTTTTATGTTTTAATGTTTTTCTCTTAAGAGAAACCTATGTACCTAAATCATTTGTTCCATTCAAGAGCTGCACTTTCTTCATTAGAGCTATAAATGAGTGTTACCTTTTGCAGAAACAATCTAGATTTCAGCTGTCTGAGCTATTAAGCTGCTAATGTCCCGTCACCCACCTTGCAGTACTTTGTCCATTTTCCGTGATGCCAGAGCATCGTAGAAAACGACGGCAGAGCTCACGAGTTTATGCCTGGGTGTATTGTTTTCTAAACCTAGGGTTTGAAAAGACTCCTAAATGAAGACTTGGAACTTTTCTAGCACCTCTTTTAGCAGTCAGCAGTCACCTTTCTCAGATTAAATGTTGGAAGGAGCAGCATCACTGTGCCCAGAACAGCTGGAAGGGAAAGATTTGTATAAAGGAAAGTGCTCACCTCAGGGAAAATCTGTTTGCCTACCAGCCATGTATCTCTCGGAATCATTTTGTTATGTTTACACTGAAGTACCTTATCGGGAACAAGTTACTAGTTTCATCTTTAACAATAGTGCCTTTAATAAATTATTTTACAACCGAAAATAAATTAGCACAGTTTGTAAATCACAGCACAAAGAAAGTCTGCTAAGTTTCTACTGAAATTTACCAGGAGAGCAGAAACTCAAGAGACAAAAAAGTAAAGAACCACAAATTAGAGGAAAGTGCTCTGACGCCATTGGTGGCCCTTCAAGTGTGACTGCAGGCATACCATAGTCTCTGAGGGCACTGAAGGAAAGAATTAGCATAGTCCTGCTTGTTTCAGGAGGCAAGAGAAGGACCCACTTTCATATATGTACGACTGCAGCAGTTTTCATTGTGGTGGCCTTGAATAGATCTTTAAATGTGTAGCTAAAGGATTAATGTTTGCACTTTATATAGAATCAGACTACTTCAATTAGCTCACCTGTGATATTTTTCGTAATGTGGCAGAAGCAAAGATTTTAAAGATGTTTCTTTGTCTATATATTTTAGAGAATGCAGCTTTATGAGGGAAGGCCCAAACAAAAAAGGCATCGTTGCAGAAACCCCAATAAACTCGATGTTAATAGTCTCACAGGAGAAGAACGTGTTCAGCTAATTAACAGGAGAAATGCCAGAAAGGTATTTACATATTTGTTGTTACTCTTCCTACATTGCTCCAGTATTTAAGGGACATTACAATTCTCATTATTCATTATTTTCTAAGACCTGGAAATGAGTTGAACCTGAAGAAAGAAATGGTAGACAATTTAATGTAATCTAATATGCAAGACCATTACATTTAAGGCAGTGATTCTCTTGAGAGGGCAGTTTGGCTCTGCCTCTCGCAACATTTAATTATGTCTGGAGACATTTTGGTAGCCACAGTTCAGCAAGGTAGGGCAGATAGAACTTTTTTCTAACAGGTAGAAGCCAGTTACCCGGATGTGGTAAACTTTAAACTTAAACTTTCTACACTACTTAAGACAGCCCCACAATACCAAATGCAAAAGGTCTATAGTAGAATGATTGAGCAACTCTGATATGAGAACACCATTTACATCATCCATATTTTTATCATTATAATTTTTTCATCAGACTGCCTTAAAGTATCTTATTCTATCAAAGTCATATGTAATTTTCTGATACCTAGAAATAAAGGTGTCTTATAGACTAATAAACTCCCATGCTTATCCCATTTTACTGCTCATTGGTGAATATTAAGAGTTGAGGTTTTCAAAAGTCTGTTTCTGATCTAGATATGGGTCAACATTTGTTTCATCAGATTGTATTCTTAAATTAGTACATGTCGGGCTAGGTGTGATGACTCACTGCTGTAATCCCAGCACTCAGGAGGCTGAGGCAGAATTGCAGGGTCAAAGCCAACCTGGACTAAACAGAGAACCTCAAGGGGGAAGAAAGATTAATATATGTATCTTCTCCTTCATAAAGAAAAAAATAAAAGACTTGTTACACCCTTTTGTAAGCTTTGAAACATTGTTTTTCATTCTGATGAGCAAGTGACAAAATAAGAAAGAAAATTTGGTCTCAGAGGTAAGAACTGCAGATTTCTCACAAACTCAGTTACTTTACATTGACAATATTAATTCCCTGGTTCAGTTCTGTTTTGTTCTCTGTTAAAAGCTCTCACTGCTGGGATAAAAATACACAAAAGTATCTTAACTTTTCATAAGAAATACTGAAATTAGAACAAAACTATTTTTAAAATAACATTTGCAAAAAAAAAACATTTGCTTTATTATTGTTATATGCAGAGACTTTAAAATTAACACTTATTTCCTCCCAGTTTTGGTGATAGAGTTTGTTCAGCTTTTGTTATTATATACTATAGACTAAAAGCATAGATGTCTTAGAGAAAGAGTAAGGTGACAAGAGCTGGGTGTGATGGCATGTAATCCTAGCTCTCTGGGAGGCTAAGGCCAGGAGGATTGCATGTTCAAGCCCAGCCTGGGCAATTTGGAGAGTCCCTGTCTCAAAAATGAGGGGTGATTGCCTGTCTGGCAAGCACAAGGTCCTGAATTCGATTCCCAATACAAAAAAAATATTAGGGGTGAAGATAAGGATGCAGCTTAGTGTGAAGGTTCTAGATTCAATCTTCAGTATTGAGAGGGGTGAGGAAGATGTCACTCTCCTAGTAGCATTTGACTTAATTTTATGTTTGCATAGATTTGGTGTTAAAATCTTTGTACTTCATTTATACCAAAAATTTACTTTCCTAAGTATGATTAAATTTGTTTTGGCCATTTTTTTTTGTTGTTTAGTTTTGGTTCTGGGTACTGGGCATTGAACCCACACCTTTACACTGAGATACATCCCCAACACTTTATTTATTATTATCTTTTTACTTGGAGACAAGGTGTTGCTGTCACTAGGTTAAAGCTAGGGTGACAGTGAGACCCTGGGCAGGCTCATGCTATATGTAGATTACCGCATCTCCAGAGCTACAACAGACTGGTAGCCCATGACCTGTTAGGAAACAGGCCTGCACAACAGGAGTTAGGCAGCTAATAAGCAAGAAAGATTTATCCATATTCGCAGCCAGTCTGCGCTGCTTGCAGTGTGTCCTGAGCTATGCCTCCTGTCAGATCAGCAGCCACATTAGATTCCTGTAGGAACATGAATCCTACTCTGCTTGTGAAGGATCTCGCTTGCATGCCCCTTCTAAGAATCTAATCCTGAAATTGTCAAATGTTGTCCTCCATGAAACCAGTCACTAGTGCTATAGAGGACTGCTAATACAGATCTTTCTGTCTCAGCCCCCCAGAGTGCTGGCATCACAGGTACAAGCCTCCACACCTAGCTTGTCTTTGCCAGTTTTAAAGAGATGCAACACTTTGGGACTTTTACTTCTTAACTTTAATATTAAACGTTGTATATTTTATTTTAAATTATGATAACCTCATGAGGATCCTTCCTATTCATTTTGCTTGATTTATAAGCGTTTGTTTATTTAATTTTTTGCTTCAGCTTTTTTTTTTAATGGTGTTTTGAGACACAGTCTTACTGTGTAGCTCAGGTTGGCCTTGAACTCAGTACGTAGCACAGGCTAGACTCAGATTTGCAGTGATCTCCTACCTCAGCCTCTTACATGCTGGGATTATAAGCATGCAACACCATACTCAGCTTTAATGAAGCATTTTAATAAATGAAAATGCAATAGAAATTCCAGAAACTAAGAAAGTAAGGAATGTTAGACGATTCTACTTCTAGGAATAGGTAATACAACTGAGCATATTAAATCCTGTCTATACCTTATTAAAATACAGTATATATTCATGGGCAGTGGTTGGCAGTTCAATGGCAGAGCTATGCAAAAGAAATTCATTTATGACTTGTATCATTTTTATTCTACAAATTTATGTGTAATTTTATACTTTTAGTAGGGACTTTTTTGTTATTTATTTGTTTGGCTCTTTGGAGACAGGATCTCACTGTTAGTCCAGACTAGCCTCACAATCTCAGTCCTCCTGCCTTAGCCTCCCAAGTGCTGGTATTACATGTATGTGCAATCACCCTTGGCCTTTTAGTCTTTAAATAAATAAAAAGTATGGGTTTTTGAGACCTAGGTTTAAATTCTAATACTAAGATTACTAGCTAGTTAGGCAAATTATATAACTTCTCTGAAACTGAATTTCTTCATGATACTATCTCAAAAAGATGTTGTGAGAACTAAAGTAAAACACGTATTTAAAGTCCTTAACTCAGTAATTGGTGTAGAATAGCGATGTTTATTATGTGCCAAACATTATTCTGTGGCACTTCAGTTGTCTCATTTTATCCTCATAAGACTCTCTGAGAGAAGTATTTTGTTACCTCTATTTTGCAAATCAGAATATTGATGCTCAAGGATTTATTGATTTGGTCTGTTTACATATCCAATAAGTCTAACTATAAAGGGTATTCTGTTAACTAGGTTCTGCTGCCTATCCAGCATAGTAAGTGCCTCATAAATGGTGATTCTTCATTTTATTTTTCTAGTTATTCTATGAAACATAAAAGTGTGGCTAGGTGGTGGTGAACACCTATAACCCCAGCACTCAAAAGGCCGAGGCACGAGGATAGCTGTGAATTTGAGGCCAGACTGGACTACAAAATGAGTTCAATGCCAGCCTGAACTGCATAGTGAAACTATGTCTCAAAAAGACAAAAAAAAGCGCCAAACCATAAAGCTTATATTACCATGTGTTCAAATAACGTATCTGTAGCTCATATAGATTGTAGTCCTTTTTAATATAATCATAAACATTGTTGAAGGTGGTTCTAAATACTTGTATTTTGAAGAAATAAACTCTGTACGGCACATACACACACACACAAAAAAGTAGTCCCATATTTAATGCTGTGTTAAATACCTGTCTTTTTCATTTACAGGTTGGAGGTGCATTTGCTCCCCCTTTGAAAGATTTATGTAGATTCCTAAAAGAAAATTCCGAATATGGAGTAGCTCCTGAATGGGGAGATGTTGTTAAGCAGTCTGTGAGTACTGAGCAAATATTAACTCATTCTAAAAATTAGATGTCATGTAATTATATTTTAGTTGAGAGTTAAAACAGTTCGTGAACATTTGATAATTTTTTAGTTCACAATTACTATTTTTCAAAATATATGGCAAATTTCCCAGATGCTTGTAGAATGAGAATGCAGAACCACTATATAATGATTTTTTACTATAAATGCTGTTTGAGCATTTTCACAAAGAATGAAATACATAGAAAAAGATAGAAGAATACTAATGGTCTTACAATAAGAAAAATTGTGAATAAGCCAGTGATCCACCCATGTATTAGGAAATTAACTGTTTTAAAAGTTGTATCTTAGAAGAACATTTAAAGATAAGAGAGAAGACATTCACATTATATTTAATGTTAATAGTTAAGGTCTTAAAATAGTAAATCCTAATCATATTGTAAAGGTTGAATAAATAAGAGCTATTGTGTCTACAGATATCCAAATGCAAAGGGCAGGCTACAAAACCAAGTTCAGTATAATTCTTTTTAAAAATTTATTTTAGAAAGGGAGGTGGGGCTGTAGAATATGGGTAAGTGCAAAAGGTGAAAATGAAAAACAAATTCTGAAATGTTAGCATTGGCTACCTCCAAGGTTACAGGTTATTTCATTTTCTTTGTAGTTATTGTTGTCATGACTTCTGCAATGAATCTAAATGTATTTGTAAAGAAAAAAATAAGTTTATCAATTGAAAAGAAAATAAAAACTAGTCTCATTAGAGTCTTCCTTTAAGCCACTGTCTGGACCTGCACTATCATAGCCATTAGGTGCATGTGGCTGTTGAGTAATTGAAATTTAGCTGGTTTCTGCTGAGATACATTAAGTACAAAATGCCAGGAAGACTTAGTTCAGAAAAAATAATGTAATATAGTTTAAAAGAATGTAAAATAATTTTATAGACTATATTGAAGTGATAATGTTTTGACTAAAACAGACTATATTACTAAAATTTTACAAGTAATATTTTGCCCTTTTAATACAGTTACTAGAAAATTGAAAATTACATATATGTCTTATGTTATATTTCTACTAGACAGTGATTGGACCAGAGGTTCTCAACTAAAACTTGTAAGAGTTTTACCCCATAAAATCATGAGAGAATGACATGAAAGCAAAATAAATTCTCCATTGTGCTGTGCTTGATGGTCCACACTGGGTTTCCAGTCTATAGATACTACGATATACAAAGCCTGCAGAATCTGGGGCAGAACAAGCAATCCTGTTCTGAGTCAATCCATCTTTTCTTCTTTTAAATTTTTTTTTCACCATAACTTTGTCTCCTTTATTCCCAAAGTGACAGTCCAAAGACTAATGCAATGCACCTTTCTTTTTTAAAAAAAATTTTATTATTACGTGTTTGCAGTACATGATATCTACACTCATTTTCTGGAAGAAACCCCTGGAGGAAATGTACAGTCTTTAATAACAGGAGACAAAAAAGACAGCAAATATGTAGACATAATTTTTTTTTAAAAAAGAGAAGTGCTTCATATTAGTCTTTTGACTGTCATTTTGGGAATAAAGGAAATAAAGTTATGGTGAAAAAAAATTAAAAAGAAGAAAAGATGGATTGACTCAGAGCAGGATTAGGATTGCCTGTTCTGCCCCAGATTCTGCAGGCTTTGTATATCATAGTATCTGCAGACTAGAAACCCAGTGTGGACCTATTATTAATAGGCAATTTGTGTGATAATACAAATATGTAGACATCATGATGTCTACATATACTGGGGTTTTTTTTAATCCCCCTCACCACCCATCTCCCTCCCACCATCTCTAGACCCCCTTGAAGGATCTCATTCTAACCTTAACCTTTCACATCCTCTATTCTTTCTTTATTGTTCTTCCAGGTTTGAAGGGGGCCACTTCTTTGGTCTTCTAAAACAAGAGATGATCTGAAACATACAAGCATAGCGATAGTACCTGTGACAAAATTTCTCTGAACCTTAACTGTTTTGTTCTGTAAACATGTCTCATAATTTGGAAGCAGCTAAAAAGGCCTCTTTCTGTTCCCTTCTCCTGTGGTACACTGACAAGTGGAAGAGCTGTGTTAAGCCACAAGTTGGAATAGAATACAATTAGATTATCTTTTTTATAACTGATGACACTGTATTTCATGTAAATATAGAATAGTTTACAAATAGCTATTATTCATAGGCAGTTTGTATGATAAGCTAATTGCTGTTGTCTTTTTTTGTGTCCTGTTATTAAAGACTGTATATTTCCTCCAGGGGTTTCTTCCAGAAAGTATGTACGAGCGTATTCTCACGGGCCCTATTGTGAGAGAGGAAGTAAGCAGGCGAGGGAGGCGCCCGAAGAGTGGAATTGTGAAGGCCACAGCAGCAGCAGCTGCTGCAACTGCCACCAGTGTTTCAGGCAACCCTTTATTAACCAATGGGTTAGTTCCAGGTGTGGATCTCACGACTCTTCAGGCCTTACAACAAAACCTACAAAACTTGCAATCCCTGCAAGTAACTGCTGGGCTGATGGGAATGCCTGCCAGCCTTTCTTCTGGAAGAGAAGCTAAAAACATGGCTGCTATGTTCCCCATGCTGTTGTCAGGAATGACCGGATTACCAAATCTGTTGGGCATGGGAGGACTCCTGACAAAGCCGGCAGAATCTGGGGCAGAAGAGAAAAAGGGAAATGACTCTAAGGAGCAAGAAGGAAAAAAAGAAAGGACAGAGAGCCAAAGTTCAGAGAATGGTACAGAAAACTCTGTGTCAAGTTCTCCTTCAGCTTCCTCTACTGCTACATTAAATACAGCTGCAGCTGCTAACCCATTAGCTCTTAACCCACTATTACTATCTAATATACTTTATCCAGGGATGCTTCTCACTCCAGGCCTTAATCTTCATATTCCAAGTTTGTCCCAGTCCAATACTTTTGATGTACAGAAAAACAAAAACAGTGACTTGGGCTCTTCTAAGCCTGCAGAAGTAAAGGAAGAAGATTCCAGAGTTAGAGATCAGGAAGACAAAGGGGTCACTGAACCTAGTCCTCTCAACGAAAACAGCACAGATGAGGGTTCAGAGAAAGCCGATGCTTCATCTGGATCCGATAGTACGTCGTCGTCGTCTGAGGATTCAGATTCTAGTAATGAAGACTGATTCTGAGACTCTCCGCACTTAAATTATGAACTGATTTTGAATTTTTTCTTTAATTATTAATTGTAAATATCCCAGTGTTGAGTGCATCAATAACTTACTGACCGAACATTTCAGTTATTTGTTTAGAAGTGCAAACTGCTTTCAGAGACGTTTTGCATGTAATATTTCTTAAGATTCATAAGTTTCTGAACTCGTATGTACTATCAAATACATAAAGGTATAAAATTACAACAAAAGGCATTATAATTTTGTTGGGGGTTAATTTTATGAAAATTATGCTCAATAAGAGTTGTATATTTAATATATTTGCAGTGAACACAGAATACTTTATGCATATTACTGATTTAATTTGAATATAGTTTTACAGCCTCCTTGACACCTATAATTTACAGATCAAAACTCAGCAATAATTTGGGCAGCTAATGAATGTCATGAAAGCTGTAGAATCTACATCACCATCCATTGCTTTAATTACATGAAAATGCTCTAGTGTTGTGATGCACTGCTGATGTTTCCAATTCAGGTACAAGTATGTTTTAAAGAAGAAATAAGTTTCCCAATCAGCCAATTTAACTGGCTACCTGTTACCTCAGCTGAGTTAGTTTAGGAAGTTTACATTCGTTTCTAATTCTATACTTGTTTTCAGGGGTTTTTTAAACACATCCTATATATCATGTTAATCTGGCAAGGAATATGACTTGCTTTTTGCTGAGCTTAACTTGGAAATCAGTAAAATTAAGTCATAAAATTATCCTATGTCATGGGACTTTGACACCCTACCCACATAGTTAAATTTAACTTTTTGAAGTTTGGCCTCTTTTTAGAATTAATTATGTATCAGATGAATAATGTCTGCTTCCAGGGTTCAGAAAGGGCAAACTCATGAAATGCCACTGAAAAGAACCGTCAACACAGCATACTTCATGTGACAGAAATTGTTCGTTTGCTTTATTTGTGTAGATTTCTATTTGTGTTTTATGTCATGGAAATATTCCAAAATACCAGATAAGTAATATGCAAACTAAATTCATTTTGAATTTCTAGGTATAAGCAGACTAAACGTTGCCCAGAATCAGTGTTGGGTAGTCAGTTTATATTAAATATACTGAGCAGCCCATATTGAAAATGCACTTTGAATAATGTCAAAAAGAAACCACAAAAATGAAGCCCAAGGCTTCTGTTCAATTCCTTAGAACTCTTTACCATATAAAATTTGTCTCATATTTGATTTGTGGTACAGTTTCTCCTGCTAAAGCTGCTATTGTTCTGGCAAGGTAGAGGTCCAGGTTCACCTTCATACACATTGGAAATAATCAGAACTGAATTGGGCATAAAAAGTATTTACATTCTAATGAGAGATAAATGTTAGCATTTTCTGGTACCCAAATTAGTCAGTATAAAGTTCGCAGAGGATAAATTTAGGGTGTGGGTATTCCAGTTCTGTCCTACAGAAAAAAATAACGTTCAGTATGTTTTCATAGAATTGTTTACTGTCAGGAAACAGTTGTATTAGGATTTCCAAGACCTTTACCAGTAAATTATGTTTCTATATGTAAAATAACTAACCCCTTATTAGAGAGACAGTGTTATATGTATTTACAAAATTATATAAGTTCCATTGGTATTGTATTGAGTTTTGTATTTTCCCAAAAATAGTACTTTGAATTGATAGTCCTTTATGCAATGTCTTAGCAATAGTCACTATAATACCCACCCAGGAGAAGTGGGTAGTAATTCTTCATCATGAAAACGATATATCACAGTTTTAGTATCTTCCCTTCTCAGTATTGCACTTTTGTTTCACTAGAGTACACCGATGAGATAGCCAAAGTTTTTCACACAGTTAACTTAGTTTGCTGATGGAGTATTTCAGCACCATCCATATTTCCTTCCTTCCTCTAGTTCTACCCACATGATCTTTATTCCTTTCTTTCCCCAATTAAAAAAGAAAAGAAAAAATCCCTAGATCTTGTCACTGAAGTCTACTTTATATCAAATCTATGAAATAAAGTATTTTCCTAATTATGGTCGAGTGAATTTGGTTAACACCCTAGTGATTCTCGTTCTATGTAATAAGGCAATTACAGTGTTCAAAGCATTAGGGTAATATTAGCTTCAAACATCCTCTCGGGTTTCAAGACACTTCTATATAGTACTTCTATATAGTACTGACTGGGGAAAAGTTGTCCAGCTATCAGCTAAGAATAAAACATGCACATAATTGTGTAAAGTTAAGGGTCATGAAGAAAAAAAATCAGTAGACTTACAGAATACTAAAGTTGCAGTGGGAAGGGCATCCAGGTGTGTGTTGGTAGTTACTAAAAGAATTAGAGCTGTTATTGCCTTGTATTTATAGCCCTCATTTCAGGTTTTATGATTCAAGTCTTAGTCCAATTTTTCTTTTGGACATTTGCAATATTTACCGGTTGTGTTTTGTGTAGTCCGAATTTGCTTTCTGTAGTTGAGCAAACGTCTTTAAAAGTCATTTGTAATTTATTAAATTACTTTCTATGATGTTCTATAGAGCAAATGGAAGTTTAATTATTTTTTATTAAACATATTCTTTGATTACCCATGATGTCAGCCTCTGTACATGACAATACTTTTTAAATTGAATTTTAACCTGTATTTTATCTTACTCCAACTATAAAAGAAACTAGTCATGAATTTATAAAAAGAAAACGTACTGTAAAAGAATTAAAAATCCTTAAGAGAGAAATTTGTTATACAGTAAGTCCCCGACTTACCAATGAGTTCCATTCTGGGAGAACATTCATAAGTCCAACAAAGTGACTCTTACACATCTTTAACACAAGTACACAACATAAAGCATAACAAAACTAAACACACATAAAACTACTGTAAATAAAGTATTTTTACCTTTAAGCATAGTAGGCACACACGAGCACAACTGTTTCATGACTTGTTCACATCTATGAATGTTTGTAATTCAAGGTCCGTTCATATCTGTGAAAGCTACGAACTTGAATATTCATAAGTTGGGGGCTCACTGTAATTACTTCCATAGCAACATCTTAAATGTTGTCAATTTTTCATTTTCCTTTACTATAATTTCACTGTCAGCCCAGTGATGCTGGTATTTGCAAGACAAGAAAAAGCTGCATTTTGGAACTGTAATTATTAAATACCGATTTGCCTAGTCTCTCCCCAATGCCAAAGATTGCTTATTCTTAAGTTTTCTTCTCTCTGGACCTATAGCAATTCCAAAATGACTCAGAGATATACCTAATTTCTTAAAGGAGTTCATTTTGGAAAGCAATAACTATTTCTTCCCTTGATCTTTAGAATTTTTCCTAACTGAATACCATTATTGGAAGTGTTTTTTGTAAAACACTTTTTAAAAAATAGTTGTTCCTAAATTTAAAAAGAAAGATATTGAGGCTTGTTATCCACTCATTTGATTTGAACACATTTAACTATGCTTAGAAACCTTTTTCATTTTCGTACAATATAGCATATAAATCAGGTCAATTATTTCATCTGCTGCTTGCCCAGAGGAGCAGCAATCTAGGGCTAGAAAACAAGTTAGGTGTACTAGATGTGTTTGAGAAAACATACACTATGTATAAATGCTATGTTTGCTATTTTGTGAGCTATGTGACACAAGTGACTTTTTACTATGCATAGTACTCATTTTATACCATAAATTTAGAATTTAGTCTCAAGATTAATGTAATCCCAGTACATAAACTTTATTCTAAAATGTAGAAAAGTAAAAAAATAAATCACCCAGGAACCTCAGAATGTGCCTTTATTTTGGAACCGGTGTTTTGGCATGTGAAATTAACTGTGGTCACACTGGATTAGAGTTTCCCTAAATCCAATGACAAGTGTCATTGTAAGGAAAAGACATGGTATACAGTCGCAGGGAGAAGGCCACATCAGAAGACACACAGGAGGAATACAGCTACTACAAGGTAAGGAATGCTAAGGATTGGCAGCAGCCAGCTAAGAGCCCAGAAACAGGTGCCCCATAGCACCTCCACAAGGCACCAACCCTACCAACGCCTAAATGTTTTGCTTCTGGCCTGAGCTGTGAGAGAGATGAATTTCTGTTCTTTAAAGACACCTTGTTTGTGATAGTTTGTTATGGCAGCCCTAGGAAATCAATACATTTCATACTAAATCAGATTATATAATATTTATATTTAGTTTACTATTCTTAATGTTTTAACTTATGTCAAGAATTTTGCAGTGTGTTTTTTTTAAATATTAGTGCCTCATACAAATGAAATGTATTCAGGTACTCAAAGGTGAACGTTAGAGTTTCTACATATATTTTTGCATCCATCCCTGACAATTTGCTTAATTCCTAGAAATGAAAACACTTAGCAATTATTACTCCCACCAGCAGCATACTTTTTGAGCCTGGCATTTATCCCAAGTCCTTGACCAGTATGTATTGTTTTTTAAAATAATCTTTGCCAAATAAGTAGGCAAAATACTTTTCTTTTTAAAAATTAACTTTTCCTTCTGTACATGACAATAGTTTAAAACAAGAGACATGCATATTATAGAAAATCCAAAGAAGAAGTGCACAATAAAAATTCCCATAATACTAACTTTCAGAGATCTTTGTCCATCCTCATTCTTTTTGCATCTTACACTGTTATTTTCATAGAGGAGTTGAATTGTACATACCATTTGTAACCTACTATTCACTTACTATATTATGATTATCTTTCTGTCACTAAAAAGTTGAAAGACTAGTATTCCAATATTTAGATATAATTTAATAGCCAGTTATTGGATATTTAGTTTTCTTCAATTATGGGCTATTTTTTAAAAATGTGTTCTTAATTAAATCTTATACTTTTGTGGTTCTGTTAAAATAAATACCTAGGCAAAAAATGGTTGTGTTCAAATTTTAGGACCAGTAACACTGTACTACTTTATACAAGAGCAGAGCATGAAAATACATTTGTCCCTGTGTCTCATGACCAGTACCAGGCATTGTAATTTTTAAAATCTTTGTCAGTATGAGAAAAATAGACTCATGGATCAAATTTCTTTGATATTTAGTAATAGCTTTTGATTTTTTTTCATATTCCGGATTTTTATTTAATTTTCTAGCAGTCAATTTACATACCTCCTCCACCCTTTAAGTTATGTGACAATTTTCCAAAATAAACTACTTAAAGTTTGGTTGGGAACTTTGGCATGAAGCCAAGTGTGAGTGGCTAAGGCAGGTGGAACACAAGTGTGAGCCCAGCATCAGCAAAATTAGAACTTTAATAGAAAGGGGCTGGGGGTGTAGCTCAGTGCAGAGTCGCTGAGTTCAATTTCCCATATGCCACACCCCCAACAAAGAATAGAATCAAATCTCAAAAACAAAACAAAAACACTACTGTCTTTAAAAAAAAAAAATTGCAGGCTGGGTAACAAAAGCAAAGCAGGAGGCATCACAATCCTAGATTAGAAGTCATAGTATAAAGCTGCTGTGATTCAAACAGCACAGTACTAGCACAAAAACAGGCATGTGGATCAAAGGAACAAAGTAAAAAAAAGAAAGTAAAGGGTACAGATGCAACCCGAGGTCCTTCAGCTATTTGATCTTTGACAAAGGGGCCAAAACATACACTGGAGCAAAGAGCCTCTTTAACAAATGGAGCTGGGAAGATGGGATGTCCACATACAGGGGAGTGAGGCTGGATTCATGTGTCCTTTCATGCATTACAAGTCAAAACCGGTCAGGGATCTGAATCTTAAAACAGAAGCGATCTGCTGGAGCATGAAACAGATAAACCTTGAAGACTTAAGTGAAGGCAAGGGCTTTCTGAACAGAACCCCAGTGACACAAAAATAATACTGAGAATCAATAAATGGGATCATAGCAAAGTAAAAAGCTTTTGCACAGCAAACAACCAATAGAGGGAAGAGACGACCTACAGAATGGGGAAGTTATTTGTCAACTGTTCCTCAAACAGAACATCTAGAATATATAAGGAATTCAAAAAATTTAGACCCCCCCCCCCAATAAAGGACCGAGTCAAAAAATGGGCAACTGGAATGAATAGACACATGTTGGAAGCAGTCTAAATGACCAATAAATAAATGAAACAATGCTCCACCTTGCTGGCCATTAGGGAAATGTGAATTAAACAATATGGAGGTATCTTATTTCAGAGAGAATGCCATCAAGAAATAAAAAGAAACACTGGCAAGGCTGTGGGGGGGAAATGGACCTTCTACATTGTTGGTGGGAATATGAACTAGTACAACTACTATGGAAATCAGCCTGCAGATTCCTCAAAAAACTAGAAATTGCATTGGCCCCAGCTATGCACTTCTAGGAATGTTCCTGAAAGAGAGTCATCGTATTACACAGGGATATATGCTTACCCATGTTTGTAGCAGCACAATTATTGAGCCATAAAACTAGGAAACAGCCTACTGGTCCAGGCATGGCAGGTGACTGGCTCTAGTAAAAACTGACACAAAGCCATTATTTGAGGGTTTTCAAAGAATAGAAAGCTGAGGGTGGGAACAGCTCTGTCTCGTCTGGGTGGGTTTGTGCTCCTCGTGTGGCCGTGGGTGTCACCACAAACATGCTCCACCAGATGGTCTCCCAGGCCAGGAAGCACCCAGCTTTTCAGTGGTACTGGAGATTGAACCTATGGCCTTCGCACGGAGCTACATCCTTTTCTGCAGTTTGTTTTTTGGACAGGGGGTCACTTAAGTTGCTTTTTTTGTTGTTGTTGATCCCTTTTCCTGTTTATTGGAGCAGGAGGTACTGGAGCAGCATTGACGCATCTGGCATTGTTCAATCTAGATGTCAGTTGTGACCGGAAGAATAACCCGGAACAAACTGTGTCCCGCTGAGCGATACAAGATCTACTCAGTGAATGTGGATTACAGCAAATTGAAGAAAGACAGTCCAGACTTCTAAGTGAATGTTTCTCTATAAAGCTGCTTAAAATGAAGGTCTCTCATAAGCCACCCGCGCAATTCTCCACTTAAACAGGAAGTGGCTCTCCTCTACATGTGTGAAATCATGTTGATTCGTGGGAGTTTATTACACAGATTAATAAACCTCTGAAACTTGGAAAACAAAAAAAGCTGAGGTCAGGGTAGTCTGAGGAGTGCAGAGCAGAGAACTCACTGGCTGGTTAGTTGACTGAGATAGGCTTCAGATACTGAGGACAGAGGCTCGGCTGATATCTTTTCGTAAGACCATTTGTATTTTGGCTATGGATTAACTGTCCTAGCTTTTTATATTTTCTGTCAGATGTGATAAATATTTTTCCCAATTTCTCTGATATTTCTTTGTTTTGGTTTGTCTTTTGGTGGTGGACATGGGGGTAGAACCCATGCACCCTATACCTGAGCTACATCTTGGCCTCTGTTTTTCCATGCACACCATCGTTTAAATTATTGTGGTGTTAGCATTAGTATTATAAACAGCTAAATTAGATAGAAATTAACTGGCAGTCAGACAGGGGCCAGACTCTCAAAGGAGTCAGTACAGAAGACATGATCCTTCAAAACTGTGGCTGGAGATAAACTGGATGCCAGCCAGGCCAGCAGGCCTCTTGAGACATAGACTAAAGCATGGTGAGCACCATGACCTGCTCCCGGACTACCTGAGCTGTCCGATGCAAAGGTGAGTGACCAGGACACCCTGACCCGGACTCCTCTCTCTTCCTTAAGTGCCTTTGATCTTCCTGTGTTTGAAGTTGTAGATATGTTAGCGTGCCCGCCATACACAGTTGTTATGTGCCTCCTTTCCTCGGACTTACAGATATGTTAGTGGTGCCCACTGTATACACTTGCTACGTGCCTCCTTCCTCGGAGTTATACATATGTTAGTGTCCCCACCATATACACTTGCTACTCATCTCCCTCCTTGGAGTTTATAGATACGTTAGTGTCCCCACCATACACACTTGCTACGCGCTTCCCTCCTCGGAGTTATAGATATGTTAGTGTTCCCACCATATACACTTCCTACATGCCTCCTTTCCTATCCGATCAATATTAGCCTCATAGATCAATGTAGCCTCATTTTTTACCTCAGCTCAGCTAGCGTGGCTAAGATGTGGTCTTATTTTGTATAACCTTCCCACAAATGCCTCAGGGTCAACCCACTTTCAAGACCCCTCCTGTCTCTCATGATCTTTCTCTTGATAAACCTTTTGTACTCTTAACTTCCTTTATCCTCATCCATCTTTTGGTTATAGAGAGTCACAAACTGCATGTCTGACATGTAACAGTTTGGGAATCACTTCCTTGTAATGGTGGTCGTGGATCAAACCCAGATGTGCTGTGCCACTGAACTACTTGCCTTCCTACTTGTTAATTTGAGACAGGGTCTCACTAATTTTCTCAGGCTAGCTTTGAAATTATGATCCTCCTGCCTCAGTCTCCCAAGTATCTGGGATTACAGGCATGGACCACCACACCTGACTTGGTAGTTGTCTGTTGTTATGAGATCGCAGGTCTCGCCTACATTGCCCAGGCTGATCTTGAACTCCTGCCTCAATCTCCTCAGCTTCCTGAATGCTAGAATTACAGGTGCCCATCACCACACAGAATAACTTTAATGTCCCAGTTTTAAAATTTTCTTGGTTGTTCTAAATTTTCACTCTTTCTGGCTTTCATTTTTAAAATTTTTTCATAGGAATGTAGTTTTACCCTCAAATTATATGCATGTGTACTTTTACTTTCCTTATGAGTTAAAAATATTTAATGTGTTCGTTGACTTGCATCTTATTTTGGTCACAAAGTATAAGCTGGAGATCATTATTTAAGTGTTTCCAAACAGTGCCCTGGCATCATTTAGCATGTAGTATCTCCTCTGATGTGATGTGCCAGCATGTATCACAATCTAATTTAGATATATAGTATGAGTTATGGGGCTCACAGATCATAGACTGTCTTTTGTTGTTTTTGTTCTTGTTCTTTTTTTTCTGCCTTGGTCATGCTGAGAATTGAACACGTAGCTCTGTGCATGCTAAGCAAGCTACATCCCCAACCCTAGAGTGTTTATTGTTTCTTATGTATCATATAAAGAGTAACCATGAAAAAACTGGGGTGGTTATACTAATATCAGATAATCTTTAAAACAGACAAAGAGACTTTAAATTTTTTTTAACTTTTACTAGAAATAAAGGAACATTTTATGATAAAATAGTTCTATCAAATAAGAAAAGATGACAAGCATACAAATACCTAAAAACATTTGCAAAGTATCTGGAGTAAGAATGAACAGAATGGAAAGGAGAAATATACAATGAGACAAGGATAGCGATGTCAATGTCCTACTTTAAATAGTGAATAACGCAACGAGGCAAGGGATCAATAAGAAAAAATATGATGAACAACACTGAGCACTCAACAGGAGCAGGGTACACATTCTCTATGATAACCTACCTGGTAGGCTGTGGAACGAGCCTCAAATTTAAAAAGATGAAAACATCCACAGTGTGTTTTCCAACCACAATAGGATGGAATCACAAATCAATAACAAATTTTTGCAACTCATGAATCTGTGGGAATTACAAATTATTACAGGTTATTTAAAATAGTCTTAAATAACCAGTGGGGCAAAGAAGAAATTTCAAGGGACATTAGAAAACATGATAAATGAAATCAAATCTACAATGCACCAAAACACAAGACACAGCCAAAGCAATGCATAGGACAATTATACTTGCTAACATCTACATTAAGAAAAAGAAATCAGACCCCTATATGATGGTGCATACCTGTAATACCAATGATCAGGGTGCTGAGTTGAGAGGATCAAAAACTCAAGCCCATCCTGGGCCATGTACCAATTTAGAGAGACCCTATCTAAAAGTAAACAAAGGTAAGAGCTGAAGATGTAGCTTGGTGTGAAGGCTCTGGGTTCAATCTCCAGTACCACACCAAAAATAAACAAACATACAATAAACATACAATAAACATACAACATGTCAGCCTAATTCCTACCTTAAGCTAGAAAAATGGATCAAACTAAACCCAAAGCCAGCAGAAAGAAACCAAAAAGTTGAGAACAGTAATTGATAAAACAGAGAATAGATATGGCCCTGAATCAAGGCCAGCAGTTTTCTGAAGCTGTTGGTTTCAAGCAGGAGCCTAAAGTGGTATCTTTTCTATGGTCTGTTGGCCATTTCAGAACTTTAGAAATGTAATGGTCAATGCATTAGAAAGAAACAGCACAGCTTCAGCTTCGGAGACCCATGCTCACAGAAGCCTCCTGACTCAGCCAGGGGAGAGCGGAGTTCTGAGAGCTGGTCCAGGGCTGGAGAGGGGAGGGCACAGCCAGGAAAAGAAGCAATGGCTGTTGGGAGCAGTTGTTGAACCCAGTTTGAGGATGAGAAGTTTTGACAGCCACTGGGGCAGAGTCCCCACCCTGCGGCAACCTTCCTAATCAGTGCCTGGAGAGAATCAATGCAACTAGTACACAGCCCACCACGCCCGGCTCTGTGCCTGCCTCGAGGCAGTGGCCCCATGCCTTTCTGCTGGGTGAGCGGCTATGGGCAGAGAGCAGTGGGGAACCTCGGCAGTGAGCCGCGGAGGCTCCCAGGGATCCAGCCGAGGAGCGGACAGGGGCTCCAGCACCGCAACGGGAGGGAGATGCAGATGGAGGTGGATCGCGTGGCTCCATGCCCTTCTCACTCCAGCAGGCAGGAAGCACGAGCTGGGTTGCCGGGACTCAGCTCCCACCCTGAACTCTCTGGGAGCACCTTGAGTCTCGGCAGCTTGAGCAAGTACCGCCTGTTCCTGGCAACAATGGGATGAATCCATGGACTTCAGGATTCACCCCAAACTATTAATGTGAGCACCAAGAGGGTCCTTACAGCTTGCACATGTGAACCTTGCATGAACCCATAGCAACAAATTAGATGAAAAGCAGCAGACCGGGAGTCCAAAAAACAACAACATACTCTGTACAGCAGACCTGAGAAAATCCTCCAACTCTATTCTAGAACTAGTCTTTAAACTCAGTTCATACCCTGAACTAACAGTGAGAATGAGCCAGGGAGATTTCAAGCCCTTATACCAAGCATCGTAAGTTCGTCCAATGCCCAGCTGCAAGAGGTGGGGAATGGTAATACTGGAGATCAGGAGGAGGGAGGAGGAGAAGAAAGGGCCTCCGGGATCGAGGCAACGGGAGAGAGCTGAACGGGTCACCAAGGGTACCCCGACAGGGGCATGCACCCCATGGTTGCTCCGCTGTGGGCCCCACTGAGGGCACCCCACAGACTGGACCTGCCCTCACCCATAGCACAGCGACAGGGCAGAGCCCCATGGTCCACTGTGAGCATATCTGCTTTTCCACCTACGACCATGGCAGTATGTATACACCCATGTATGTTATAGTATAGTCTGAGGCAGCTATATCTCTTTACAAGGCGAGAGCCCAGGGGTATAGATAAACCCAAGAGTACAGTTATTATCACATGGAAGATGACTGATTGAGTTAGGTAGGGCAATGGAGATGAGGGAGGAGAAAAATTGAATGATCAAATGGGCCATCATCTATGTAACTGAGTAACAAATGTGAAGGTAACATTATGTAGGACAGCATCCAGAGATAAATCCCTTCTACGTTCTCTATAATTTTGTATTTCCTCAATCGTTTTTGTATTAACAGAAGTGAAGATAACTTTATATTATACAGCATCCAGTGCTAATTCCCTACTATCTTCTCTATAATTTGGTATTTCCTTTAATGTTTATGTGTTAACTAATGTGAAGGTAGTGTTATGTAATACAACATCCAGTGCTAATTCCCTACTATATTCTGTATAATTTTGTATTTTCTGTATTGTTTATGGCTTATTCTGGTTCATATGTCTCCATTCTTTAGTCTTTAAAATAAAAAAAAGCAGAGAATAGAAAAACAATAAGGAAAATTAATGAAGCTAACAGATCAACAAATTAACAAAACTTTAGACTGATCAAGAGACAAAGACTCAATTTATTAGAGTCAAAAATGAAAGAGGGAGCTGGGCATTGGTGGCTTATAATTACAATCCTGGCACTCAGAAGGCTGAGGCAGGAGGATCAAGAATTTGAGGCCAAGCCTGGAGTACATACTAAAATGCTCTCTGCAGAAAAATTTCTTTTAAGGTTTCTTTCCTTCAAATAAAAGAGAAGACATTCCCACCAACCTTATAGAAATATACAGGACTATAACAGAACATTATGATCCCCAAAGAAAGGACAAGAAGCAGGAAGGATCAGGATCAGGATACATCTGAGTCATCCGCTCCCCATACATTCTCTCTCTCTCTCACCCCTCTTCCTTCCCTCTCTCATCCAAGGATACAAAGTTAAGGTTCCTGTGATGTATACCTATATCTCTCTGAATTTTTTTTTATAATATATTCACACTTGCCCAATTTTGGTTATGAATGCAGAATCTTGCTACATAGTTGAAGCTATCCTTGAACTCACTGTATAGCTCAGGCTGACCTCAAATTTGTGGTGATCCTCCTGTCTCAGCCTCCCGAGTGCTGGAATTACAGACATGTGCCACAACACCCTATTCTTGCTCTGTTTTCCCCATGAAATCACAAGCTCCATGAGGGCAGGGGCTGTACTTTTTTCATATACTAACATATGATTAGTATCTGACGAAGTACTTGACATACAGTATGCACTGACTGAACATCACTGAGCTATTTTATTTTTTGTTGTTGTTGGTTTTTTTGCGGGGAGGGCAGTTGCGGCACCAGGAATTGAGCTCAGGACCTTGCACTTGTAAGGCAGGTGCTTGTGCCACTGAGCTGTACCCCCAGACCTTGGTGAGCGGTTTTAAGAAGTGGATGGCAAGATCACTGGCTAAATGAATGAATGAGTGAGTGCCACATGTTTAATGTGTCCCCTAAATTTCACATGTTTGAAACTTAATCCCCAAATTCAAGTGTTAAATTCCATCGTTTGGAGACGGGGGTCTTTGGGAGGTAATTAGGCTCAGATGAGGTCACGTGGGTGGGAACCTGCAGCGGCATTGGCGACTAAGTAAGAGAAGCCTAAGTGGTCAGCTTGTTCTCTCTCACCATGTGATGCGCTCTGCCATGCTACGATCCAACAGGAAGGCCCTCCCTGGATGCTGTGTCATGTTCTTGGACTTCCCAGGTTCCAGAATTATGACCCAAACAAACTCCTTTTCTTTATAAAAGACTCAGACTCAGGTATTCTGTTTCAGCAACAGAAAACAGACTAAGTCCATGGCAATCAGACACCAAGAACCAAAGCTCTTAAACTCGGTCATGTATGTCCACATCCTCTCCTCGAGATGCATGGCCTACTGATCTTCAACTTATCACATATCCTCGCTCTCCTCACTCAGTTTGTAAATACCCTCTGGCCAGTAAGAGAAAGAAAAAGGTACCAACTGATCATACAATAACTCGAGAGAAAAGAGAGATGCTTTAGTCTGAGTACAGAAGAGAAGACCAGAAAGACAAAAGTGTTTCAAGCCTCAGCACTGCAAAGGACTTCAGCACAATGTCCACTCCCACAGGCCTTGTTAGGAAAAACACAGAAATTATTAATAATGGGAGAAAGGGCTACAGGGCCAAGGCTTCATTCCAGAGTGCCAAGGTTTCCTGAGCATTAAATTAGCTGCTTGTTTAGGGTACTGAATTTTAGCGGAAAGCTTTCATTTGCAAATGGACAATCCCTTTCTTGTGGTTTTGAGCCCCAAGAACTGAGGCTTTGTTTATTGCAGAACAGGGGATTGAACTGGAAATCTTAGCACTGAGCCATATCCCCAACCTGTCTTTTCTTTTTTCTTTTGAGACACAGTCTCACTAAATTACCCAGGCTGGAAATCATATGTATGTACCACTACACCCAGGTCAGGCAATATGGTTTGAAGGGTATTCTGGACCTCCTGGGTTCAGGATACCAGTCCATAAGGAACACACATACATGGATAAAATTCATCATAACTAAAGTGCCAGTAACTACAGGCTTAACAAGAGAGTCCCCCTTGCCAGGTGAACTGTATATGAACTGTTTTGAGTCTTGCCTAACTAGGCAGCACACTTAAGTACAAATTCAAAACAAAGCTTTATCTAGCAGCAACACACCTTGTTAAAAATTACATTTGTGGGAAACGCATTGTAAACACAATTCAAGGCATAGTTTAATGATAGCAATCTGATGGCTCAGTCTAAAAGTGATTAACAAGTAGTCTTGTGTTCATAAAAAATAAATTTAAATTTCAATGTGATAGAATGCAAAATGGAAAAGCCATTTTAGAAAAAATGTAACAGTTTTAAGTTTTTGTTGTTGTTGTTTTATGAGACAGGATCTCACTATGTAGCAGGGTAACCTTGAGCTCATATGTAGCCCAGGCCTCAAACTCATGGCCATCCTCCTGCCTTAGCCTCCTGAGTTCTGGAGGAATGTGTCATCATACCTGCCTTAAAATTTGGCATTTTCTTAAGTTTAAAACAATAATACCACTCTGTCCTTCTCTCATCTGCTTTACAAAACCTTTATTTATGATTTCCCTTTATTTATACAGTATATGGTTTTAGTTGCATGATAACCACACTCCAAAACTCTTAAATGAGAAATTCCAGAAAGAAGTATTTCATAACTTTCAAACTGTGTGCCTTTCTGAATAATACGATGAAATTGAACACTGACCTGACTGGACATGAGTCCCTCCTTTCTTCAGAGTATCCATGCCATATGCACTACCCACCCATTTGTCATGTAGAAGTTATCTCTGTTACCAGCTCAGTTGTTACAGTATTGCATGGCTTAAAGGCTCAGAACTATCCAGTTTCAAGCATCCTACAACATATCCCCCATTAAAAAGGGGGCCAGTGTACCATGGTCGGAGTCGCTTAAACAGAAACTTATTTTCACACTTCCGGAGTCTGGCAGGTCCGAGATTGAGGGACTGGCTTGTTTTGGATCCTGGTAAGCCTATTTTCACTGCCTTTGCATGGTGATGCTGGGGATTAAACCCAAGGCCTACAGCATGCTAGGCAAGTGCTCTACCACTGACCTTTATCCTCAGTGCTTTCTCAACTTCTCCTGGTGTTCACACATGGCCTTTCCTTTACAACCACACGTGCGGAGAGAGGGAGGGAGAGAGACAGAGACAGATATCTCTGTCTCTTCTAATAAAGCCACCAATTTTGTTGGTTGAGGGCCTCACCCTTGTCTCATTTAACCTATTTTTTTTTCTTTTTTTTTTAATTTTATTTTAAAGACAAAAGAATGGAGACATATGAACCAGAAAAGCCATAAACAATACAGAAAATACAAAGTTATACAGAATATAGTAGGGAGTTAGAACTGGATGTTGTATTACATAGCTATCTTCATATTAGTTAACACTAAAACATTAAAGGAAATACCAAATTATAGATAAGATAGTAGGGAATTTGCACTGGATGCTGTATAATATAAAGTTATCTTCATTTCTGCTAGTACAAAAACGACTGAGGAAATACAGAATTATAGAGAACATAGAAGGGAATTAGCTCTGGATGCTGTCCTACATAATGTTACCTTC
>PVLD010010197.1:0-72135 GCA_004027595.1 Dinomys branickii | reverse complement strand
GCATTTCTCAAATGACTAAGGATGTGGAACATTTTCTCATGTATTTGTTTGCCATTTGTATTTCTTTGTCTGAGAATTGTGTATTCATCTCAGATGCCCATTTCTGGATTGGGTCTTTGAATTTGGACAGATACATGTTTTTTAATTCTTTGTATGTTCTAGATAGAAGACCTTTGTCTGAAGGACAGCCAGCTAGGATATTTTCCCAATTTGTGGGTTTTCTTTTTACTTTGCTGGTGATTTCTTTAGATGTACAAAAATCTGTACTTTCTTTCGGTATTTTGTTTTGTCTTCCTAGCACCATTAGACGGAAGCACAGGCCCAATAACGTACCCCCTACTTCTCTCCTATGAGCATTGGTGGGTGTAATCTCCTTTGCATGCTGCTTTGAGTGTTTCCCATACATTTTGATATGTGCTACTGCTCAGCATCACTCAGTTCAAAATATCTTTAATGACTTTTTTTTTTTTTTTTGGTCCATGGGTTACTTAGAATTGCATCTCTTCATTTCCTAAGATACAGAGCTTTTCTGATTATCTTTTCATTGTTTTTAGTATAATTCTAGTATGGCAAGAGAATATAGCTATAGGTTTCAGACATTTAAAACTTTATTGTGTGACCCTATAGTAAGCTTCTACAAATATTCTACGTATGCTTTTAAAGAACCTAGATCTGCATTTGTTGAGTATACTATTCTATTTGTGCCTATTAGATCAACTTCTTAATTCTACTGTTCAAATATTATAGAATCTCACTGACTTTTGTCTTCTACTTTAAGAGATTCATGCTTTTTGAAAATACTGGACCACATACTCTCAAAACTGTTACACAGATTTAATGCAATCTCAATCAAAATACCATTAGCAGATCTACAGAAAACATTACTAAAATTCATTTGGAACCAAAAGAGACCTAAAATCAGCAAAGGTGATCCTGGCTAACAAAAGCAAGGCAGGAAGCACCACAATCCCTGACTTGAAATTATACTTCAAAGCTACTGTGGTAAAATCAGCAGGGTACTGGCAATAAACAGACCTGAGGATCAGTGGAACAGACTAGAAGATACAGACACAACTACAAACATATTCAGGCATTTTTTATTTGACACAAAGGGGCCAAATATGCTCACTGGGAAAGACAGCCTCTGTAATAAATGGTGCTGAAGAGCTGGCTCTCCACATGCCAAAGACTAAAACTCAACCCACACACTAAAGTCAAACTGGATCAAAGACCGAAACATTAAAACAGAAACACTAAGTCTACTGGAAGAGATAATAGGTAGAAATCTGGAAGACACAGGGGTAGGCAGAGAAAACCAAACTGCATGGAAAATACTTCAAAGAATCAACAACTGGGATCTCATCTTATTAAAAAGTTTTTGCACATCAAAGGAAACCACCAACAGAGTGAAAAGAAAACCCACCAGTTCAGAAAAAATTTTAGTCAACTGTCCCTCAGACAAAGGACTTCTACCATAAAGAATTTTTAAAAATCAGGCCCTCAAAATTCAAAGACTCAATACAGAAATGGGCATCTGATATGAACACACACTCCTCAGATGAAGAAATACAAATGGCAAATAAATATATGAAAAAAATGTTCATCATTGGTCATTCAAGAAATGCAAATTAAAACAATACTGAGATTCCGTCTCAGCCCAGAAGGAATGGCTATCGTCAAGAAATCAGTAACAAATTCTGGCAGGTCTGTGGGGAAAAGGAACCCTCTCCACTGTTGGTGGGAATGTAGACTGATCCAGCACTGTGGAAATCAGTGTGGAGATTCCTCAGTAAACTAGGATTAGAGGTCCTACTCAACCCAGCTATTCCTTCTGAGTATTTTCCCAGAAGAAATGAAAACATCATACAACAGCAATATATGTGCACCCATGTTTATGGCAGTGCAATTTGTAATAACTAAATCTTGGAAACAATCCAAATGTCCGTCAACCAAGGAATGGATAAAACATGTGGTATTTTTATACAATGGAGTACTAGTCAGCTATAAAGAAAGATAAACTTGAGGCTTTTATAGGTAAATGGATGCAACTAGAGACCATACTCATAAGTGAAACAAACCAGACTCACATGTGTGAAGGTCATATTGTCTCCCTAGTATAAGAAAGTGAAAGAGTAAATAAGATCCAAAAGGTACAATAGACATTGTGAAAGGGAAAGAAACTGCTCAAAAGGGAAGAACTGGGATGGGGAGAAAGAAAAAAGAAGAGAAAAAAATGGTATGTACATATACACAAGATAGCTAAGATAATACTACTAATTTCTAGTAGTTCATTGAAAGGAACAGTTAGTGCTTATATTGTTTGACCAATCTTACATGCCTGTATTTGGTAATCTGAGCAACTACTTTGAAGATAACAATATGCAATATAATAACCATTGTTCATTTCATATCACCTTGTTTTGAAATTCTGTATTGTCTTTTCTTTAACATATACACACACACACACACACACACACACACACACACACACACACACACACACACATACATATATTGGGCCACATCTCCCCTGAGCTGTATGCAAAGTTCCAGAGACAGCAGAAAACTTTCGTTCTCTAAGCACTGGAGAGAAAGGCTTTGGTTATATGGGTTCCTGCTTTCACAGAATTATTCCAGGATTTATGCGCCAGGGTGGTGACTTCACACATCACAATGGCGCTGGCAGCACGTCCACCTATTGGGAGAAATTCGATGAGAACTTCATGCAGAAGCACACGGGTCCTGGCATCTTATCCACGGCAAATGCTGGACCAAACACCAGCAGTGTTTCATCTGCACTGCCAAGACCGAGCGGCTGGACGGCAAGCACGTGGTCTTCCGGAAGGTGAAAGGGGGCGTGAACACGGTGGAGGCCATGGGGCCCTTGGCGTCTACGAAGATCATCGCCATCACTGACTGGACAGCTCCAACGCGTGTGACGTGCATGTATGGCCACCACCAGCCCATTCCTCTGGCTCAGGAGAGCACCCTGCGCATAACCCCCATCATCTTTGCTCTCACTGCAGGTCTCCGGGTTCCATATTTTCCTAGCTCCCCTCCAAATGTAGCTGGATTGCAGAGTTAAGTCTGTGGTTGTGAATAAAAACTAAATGATGGAAAAAAAAATTTCTTACAGTCTTTCAATGTTTGCTTTGTATACTTTGTGTGAGGTATGTTAAAATATAAAGTTGCTGTATTTTCCCAGGGAATGGGAACATTAGTCACGAAATGTCTTTTATCATTACTTTTTTTCTCATTTTTAAAGCTGTAACAGCAGGTCAAATTGCTATTTGCCTGACCCAACTTCCTCCTTCACTTTCAAGCTATGTTACCTTATGTTTAAAATGTTAACAACGAAAAAAAAATAAATAAATAAAATGTTAACAACGTACAGCTACAGTTTTTTTAAAAATGTGGTTTAATAACTCTTAGGGTATTTAACCTATTAATAATAAATTATGATTTATCTGAATTTATCAATTTCCTTTTTCTCATGATTTTTCTTTTGTCTCTCTTATTTTTTTGTTATTGTTCTTTTTATTTCCTTCTCTGAGTTTGGGTACACTGTATCCTTTTAGTGATCACAGATATTACAGCACATATACCTAATTCCCTAAAAAATGAGTTAATCAGTATCTATCTATACATAATCTGCATGTTACCTTTTCCATAGCCTTAGATCATTAATTCCTTTGAGTCTCCTCCTAACCAGAAGATACACTTATCATTTTACACAAATGTGTGTTGATGCTGGACTTCACAGTTACCACTTTTTCTTCCTGGTGCTCATTTCCTCACCATAGACTTTTCATCCAGGACCCTTTATCTTACGCCTGTAGTACGTTTCTGTTTGGAATATCCTTTAGTGGGAATCTGTAAATAGTCGCAAACTTTATTTTAAAATATTCTATCATTGTTCTAGAAAGTTAGTTATCCCTCATGTCACTCCTTTAAGATTACCCTTTCTTTGCCTATTAAGATTTGTCTTCTTCTTACTGATGTTCTGCAAATTTACCATGTATCTCAATGTTTTTTTTTACTCACATTGCTTGGGATTCACTGAACTTTACTAACCTATATTTTGGTATCTTATTAGTTCCAGATAGTTCTCTGTTTTACCTTTCTCAAGTTTACTAATTGTATTTAGTCTGTGTCTTTATTACAAAATGAAAATAACTACCCTAAAGTTATGTATTTTTTGTAGATATAAAATGCTTACAATGACATTCAATAATTGACAGCTATTGTTAACATAGCGCTTAAAACAAGTCACCCCCAATTTGTCTTAACCTCACAAAATATTAGATCTATCCCGTGGAGAATGGAAGGACTTTGCATTAGGAATCAGCAGAGCAAAGTAGCTATCCCCTCTTTACAAGCTAAGCTATTGAACTCTTCAAATCCTGGAATGCTCGTCTATAACAATAAGAACAGTTGACTTGATTGACAGATTTTTCAAAGTTTTTGATAAAATTCCACAATGCACTTACTATTTAGATGAGAGGCAAAGATGAAAACTATCATTTAAAGTCAAAGTTTGTTTCTACGTAACCACCTACCACTTTTCGTCTTCATCATTCTCTGCCTGAAGCTCTTCACTTTGAGCCCTCCACTTTTTACTGTAGTTACCCTGACAACTCCTATAAAAATGCAAACACTTCATGTTACTCAAATTTAATACTCTAAACTTTCTGTCAGAGGAAAGAGGACTATCTTGGAACTTTCTTGAGATGTATATTTAACAAATAATTCTGATAACGCATGTTCATGGTATTCACTCACACATATTAAACCTGTTATACATCACAGGTACTGACGGGCACCTGAGGTATGAATGCCCTGAGTAGCTCCTAGGAGACGATCTGGGCATTTAATAAAAAGGCATAGTAGAATGTAAGCAATGAAATAGTAGAAAGATATACAAGACATTTATTTAATATAAGTAAGTGAGCTGTTTCAGCCAATGGAAATGGGAGGCTGAGGTGTGCAACATCAGAAATTCTGTGATAAATGAGAAAAAGCAAACAGCTGGAACAAAGGGTGTGTCCTACGGAATAGGGTCAAATGACATTTGAAAGACAACTTGGGCCGGGCATATAGCTCAGCGGCACAAGCACCTGCCTGGCAAGCATGAGGTCCTGAGTTTGATTCCTGGTACCAAAAAAAAAAAAAAAAGACAATTTGGAGCCATATAGTGCAGGTACAGAAGTGTTACATTGAGGGATTCAGACTTTATTTTACAAATACTAGGAAGCCATTGAAATGTTACACAGTCTACAAAGAATGATATGATTTCTATGTTTAGATTTCTAGGACAATAAGTGACATTAGGATAGAAGACTGGGTACAGTGAAGGACAGTGGCCACACAGTTAGGAAACTGTCATAATAATCTAAATGAGAGAAGACAAGAACACAGAAAACATAGCCATCAACTGATTCACTCTGAAATTAAATAAAGTTGCCTATCAGTACATTAGGAGAAAGCTCTTTGTTCTTAAAAGTAAGAACTTTCCTGATTTGCTACTGGCTCCTTAATGTGAAAAACACACTTTTAACACAGCATAACGTTTGTTGTATTCCCTTGAGATAGTTCATGGAAATAATGCAATTAAAATTAATTCCATCTTGAAAATCATATGCAAAATAATCCATATAACCTAAGGAAATTATAAAGATTTGTGTAGAAAAAAATCTTCATCTTTCCTTTTTAGAAAAGAGCACTGGTCCTTCAGTGACAAGGGGTGGGGTGGAAACCATCAAGATTAAAACCCTATTGTAGTGAAAAATGCAGAATCCTTTACTTAATCAGTCTAGGAAAATGTCACTAAGGTTTAGTGAAAGAGGATGGCTTCGCATAAAAGCATAAAGGATTGAGTTCTTACCCCCTCTGCTCTGTCCCACCCTGCTACCCCAACACCCTCAGTTAAGGAGTGACCAGCTCTTTGATCTCTTTCCTTTTAAAGCAATCAAATAGCTTTTGTTTTGACTTCGTGGCTAAATTTCTCCTTGTAACAGGAACTCTATTTCTATACTGGTAGTTGAGTAATTTATTAGGGAAACATAACTGAAAAGACAATATATCTTATACTCTTGATATTTTCCAATATCTAAATTTAAATAGTTTCATGGCTATCCTGACTTCTTCTTCCCATAAGTAAAATACTTCCTTAGTGAGAGAGGGCATAGGTACACAGGCAGAGTAAATTAACCCTGCCTCAAAGTTGAAGAGAAAATGATCTGTTTAAGATTAGTCATTTTCCTTACTTAGAGATATTCCTGACAACCCACCCTGAAATTACCCAGGATTAACTCAATTAACACCATTCTCCATTCTTTAAACTAGTAGATTTCTAGAAAACAGCATTTAGAATGAATAGATCAAAGCATATTTTGAGAGATCTCAAAACAGCTGGAAATGCTAGTGCAAGTATCAGTTAGGGACTTAGAACGAGGTACTGAAAGGTCAAGTAACACATTACTGGTCACACAAGGAACCATCAATGAATACAGAGATGATGCTTATTTTTCTTTGACATTTAATCTTTGTACTTCTTGCAAATCAAATCAAATGAAAACTTAAAAGAATACTGCACTGTTAACCCCTCAAGGGGAGGGGCATTATCCTTTTGTTTTTCTCCTTCCCATTGTAAAGTGCAGAATGAGTAATTTAGAATCACTCAAACATTTGCGCTATATATTCAGACAATCTATGTACCATGATTGTACCACATATCTAGCATTGCATAATGGCCTATCAAAAACACCTTGGAGGCTATGGCAGGAAGATCAGAAATTTGAACACAGCTGGGCAACTTAGCCACTTAACAAAACGCTGTCCTAAATTTTAAAAATATTTAAAAGAGCTGGGTTTATAGTTCAGTGTGAAGATCCTGGGTTCACTCCCCTGTACCAACAAAAACAAATAAGCAAACAACAATCGAACCACTACTATAAGACACCAAACTATCTTTAAAACAGAACCTATCAGAAACCTGAAAGTGAAATCCATAACGCAGGCACTAAACTTCAACCTATAATGCTTATATTAAATGCTACCGCTGCTACTAAAATGTTTAATGCGTAAATTTCTCTCCCTTGCAATTTCAGCATGGGCCACCAAAACCATACTGAATGAACACAATCAGAAGTCACCAGTTCCCATACCATCTCCTCTCTGAATTTTAATAGTCATCAAGGTTTTTTACCTAGAATATAAAAGTATATTTTCGTTTGTAATTCAAGTATTTCAGAAGTGGAGTAAAAAATCCTCACCTGCTATCTGCCCATACCTTCTTCCAACCTCTTCTTACCCTTTCATTAACACAAGAAAACCTTACATTTAGTTGTACAGGGCTTCATTTTCCTTTCCGGCCCCCTGATGATTGTTTCCAAGTGGCAAATAATGAAGAACACTAACCCAGAAGGTTCTTAAAGAATCCAACTTGAACAAACTCCTGAATCCTCAGATGTAGAAAGTTACTTCCACTTACTCAAAAAATAAAAAACAAAACCTCTGCAAATGTGAGTTATAGTTACTTGATGCTAAAACTCAAAGCAGACCCAAGTCATAGAACTATTAATGAAAGCATAGTAAAGTAGTATTAATTATAAAAACATAAGCTGGAATTTATTGAGAATTTGGTAGACACTGTTCTCAGTTCTTCAAGAGACTTTCAAAAATGAAGTCCCTATCAGTTAAACTTCAAGATACAGCATAAATGATCATTAGACCCTCTATTCATAATATCTCCAATCTGTGTATTTTTCATCCTTTTGTTTGACACAAAACTATCCAGGATTAGAAGAATTGTGACTAACATTACTTCAAATATGAGAATACCCACAATAGAGAAACTCAGTAAAGTCACACACAGGAAGAGCCTAAATTCAGGGATTCTCAACTATACCAGCGTTTCTCAAACTTTAATCATTTATGTACTGCTATCACAATTACTGTTATATTCATACTATTATTAATACATTTAAATTGGCTCCATTTTTTAAATTAAATTTAAAGAAAACACAACATGATCACAAAATGAGAAACCTGAATTATTTGCCATAAATACATTCCAAGTAGAAACAAATTCATGAAAGAAAGCAATCTTATGAAATCTTAGTTAGACAGTTTCCTTCTGCTATTCCTGAGCCCAGGTCTGTTTTCTGTAGAAAAGGTAAATAAGCAAGCATTACTGATATATGTGAACTAGGATTGATCAGTTTTCTTTTTTTAAAGAATGATAAGACTCAAAGAGAACTGAGGAATTTTCTCCCTATATTTTTTTCAAAGATCTTGAACACTGCCAGGAAGCAAGTCAAATAATTACCTTGGACCTATGATGATTTTATGTATCACTATAAAGCAAATCCCAAATATTATGTGGAATACCCCCAAAAATGACTTAGGAATTTTTTAAAAATTTCTTTTACTTCTACTTTGGTCCAGAATCTCAAAAGGAATTTTGTTTCTCTCAAAACATGCCCCAAGGGCCGGGAATATAGCTCATCGGCACAGCATCTTCCCTTTAAGCCTGAGGTCCTGAGTTCGATTCCCAGTACCAAAACAAAAGGTCCCAATAAGCCTATTAATCAGTGGGAGGTCATATCAAGTTGGTAGGACTGTAAGTTACTACCCAAGAAAAATATTTCGAACTCAAATATTACACAGATAAAAGCAGCATTCATCTAGGAAGCACAATCAAGCTGAAAACATACTATTTGGTTTGACCTTGAGTTCATCAGTAAATCACTCAGATATACTTGTAATATGCAAAATAGAAGTGAGGTAGACCACTACCTCCCCAGAGCGGTATATGGATTATACTTAGAGATACCAGCATGGCAGACACTCAGTCAGTGTTAGCTGGGTCAAAACTTTGTTCATTACAACTAACCAAAAATCTTGATTAAGAAAACTGAAAGTTGTTTCCCTTAACTGACCCTCAAGCACTACTATTCAGTTTCAAACGTAACCCTGATGATTAAAACACAGGGCATAGTTATGAAGATCTGAAATGCCCATGAAAACTTAGGGGACTGGTCATCAGTTGGTCCAAAGTACATTAATAAAGTTCCTAAACTGAAAATATTATCAGGGAAAATATTACTGATATTTTTCACATTATAGCAAAATATATTTTATAATGACAAAAAAACTTATGTGATCTTTTCTTTATACATGACTAAAGCAGTTACTGTAGTAAATACTAAACAGGATAGCTAAATTATAGTGCCACCTACCGGTGAAGAAAATACTACTGATAGCATATTTTTATATTTTTTAATGACTCAACATTTAAAAGTAGGATTTAATAGTTGATATATTTTCTGATATCTATGAAATATAATTTATCTTATGAAATAGGGCATTTTTTCTAAAATTATTTTGTTACCTAATAGAGCAATATTTCTTTCAGTGAACATTAAAACTGTGAATTTTTAAAAATCAAGACTACACTATCCAATTTTTGTGTTTAGTTTATTTATTACTGAAATATATAATGACTAAAATGTAATTTAAACACTTTAGTATCTTAACTAGACATTTTTATTTCTTTTTTCTCTTCCAAACTTGTACCTGCAGATATTTATTTAGCAATAATTAAGTTCCAGGCAATCCTTTTGGCTATTTTACAATATATTAACTCAGGAAGCCTTTACAATAATCCTGTGAAGTTAGTAATCTATTTGATAAATGTTAAAACTGAAGCATACAAGTTTTAAAAACTTGCCTAGTGCTAGATGTAACAGATCTCCAAAGTTCAGAGAATTTATATCCAATATACATGCTTTTAATCACTATGCCTATATGCCTTTCATTTATAAAAGGTGAATTCAGCACATAACAGCATTCATGTAATATACTTTTGCTTTCCTGCCTAATATTGTTACTAAATCCTTTATTTTTAATAATTATGTAATGCTTGATACATTGTGTCAACTTGAGAAGTTTAACTAAGCAACTCAGCAGGGAGCCAGGGCCCTCACTTTGTAAACCCCCTCATCCTGCGCAAGAGGGCGGCCTGCTTACAAGGGAGGAAAAGAAGCTGGTCTCCCCTTCTTTTTGCTCTTCTTGGTTTTGCTGTCTTCTGCCACCTTGAACTGTTGCTCCTGTGCCCTGCCACCCTGCCTCGAAGCCAGCTCGTCATGGACTGAAACCTCCACAAACTGTTAGCTAAATAAACTTTTCCTCCCTTAATTTTGGGTGTCAGGTATTTTGTCTCGGCAATGAGAGAAAACCAAGACAAACTACATCCTTGCCATTAATTTGGTACCTCTCATATTACTCACATTAAGTACTTAGTGCTTAACTTTCAAATAATTTCTCATTTCTTTCATTTTATATAGAATGATGTAGTAAGCAAATTTCACTGTGCATATAACCTTTTTCCTTCTCTTGAATTTAATTCTCTTCTTGTGTAAACACTCCCTAAGTTGTTACACTGACAAAGCATATTAAAGTGCCTGCTTACTGAGATTTAATGTTGGCACACTGCTCTTTAAATTTCATCCTCATATCAGCAAAGAGTGCTCACATCTTCCCCATATATAAGTCATCTTCCCCCTACAAATTCAACTGCAGGAAGTTGTGAAGGATAATTTATGAGAGCCAAGTGTGGTGGTGCATACCTCTAATTCCAGTGCTTGAGAGGCTGCGGCAGGAAGCTAGCCTGGGCTATACAGTGAGTGTAAGACCAGCCTGAACTACATAGTGAAACCCTGTCTTTAAAAAAAAAAAAAGACAATTTAGGAATGTGAGACAGTAAGCTGACAGACATTAACCATTTCAAATGGACAAAATGTTTTCTTTCTTTAGCAACATAAAATGTGCAGATATTTCTGTTACTTGACATCATGAAATCAACACTGCCTGATTTTTTTTTTTTTTTTTTTGAGACAGGATCCTGCTATGTAGCTCAGACTGGCCTTGAATTCACTATGTAACCTAGGCTGGCCTTGAAGCCGCAGTGATCCTCCTACCCTAAATTTCCAAGCGCTGGGACTACTAGCAGGTACCACCACGCCCAGCTGCCTTAAAAATGGTAACGCATCAGAGACACTAGCATGTTTCAGAGCTAGAGCCACAGCACAGACCTGTCTGATTCTAAAACCTGTGTTTCAGATCATAGAAAAATTTGGGAGTTAATATAGACCAAGATATAAAAAATGTATAAAAACTTTTATTTCATCCTTCATCAAAGATTATTTATCTCATCAAGGGATAAAAACTGCAACCCAAAACCCACTGATTTCTCACAAAGTGCCAACACTGCAATTAATCCTGAATAGCCAGCGCTTGGCTGCTGGGCAATGGCCGGGGTGGCCTGACTCACAAGCTGACAGACAGGACTCCATGTCCGCACTGCGGCATGCCAGCCACAGGTTCACCACCGATGAGCTACCATATCTGAGTATTACTTTACAATATTTTTTTCTCAAATGTTATCTTACAGTATACATCTTCAGTAGTTTAAAAAGACGGTAAATGTTATGACAGTGAACCAAAGTCACTGAAGCATGATATGACAGACAGAACAGAAGCACTGGAGTCACACACATCTTAAACTGACTCTGATACTTTTATGGAACTTTAAAGCATTGACTTCCAACTTCCTAGGACGCTGTGAAAACTAAGAGACAACAATTATGAAGCTCCTAGCATACAGAAGATGCGTGGAAATTTTAGCTCTCTTTCCTCCAAAGAGCGACGTACACCCAAGTGTATCAAGGCCGTCTCAGTTAGATGTCATGCTTCATTATTTCCCTCAGACACACAGTAGCATAACATGAAGCATCGAGATCAAAAGAGATCAAAAGAGATCCAGTTGCTTCATCGCTCGGGAAACCTTGCATGGTGACGTCAGTATCAAGACCTCCCATTAGTTGGCATGAGAGATTACGGGGATGTTTCAGCATCTGTCTGTAGCATCCTGGTATGTTCAGCTTCAGAGCAGGTACTTTAAACCTACATGTCTGCAGCCCGTCTCTGCTCAGTGTTTCCCTGTACCACCGCCCTACTTTGTTCTTCGGGTACTGGACGTTGTATCCAAGTACTGGAAGAACCACCTGTGAGGAGAAAAAGGAATTACATGAAACAGCCTTCAGAGAGAGGGACAGCCGCGTTCTACTTCTGTGACCAGGACCACTATAAACTCAGTCTCAGGAAATAACATTTCAGTCAGCCTACAACATGCTTCGGATACTGTATTTTTAATGCTGCCAGGTAAAGAAAATAGCTAAGCAAAATCAAGGACTTTCAATAACTACAACTGATTCAATGCAGATATCATTAGACAAACCATGATTCAAGAAGTTAGGGCCATTTAATTAGGCAATAAAGACTGAACCTCTATGAATAAATTATGCAATCCTAAAAGCACATTCTGTAACATGAAGAGCGGCCTCTACTGCTCCATCATGGAACTAGTAGTCTGGGTAATAATTTAAATCCCTTTTACTTATTTGGAACATGAAAGAAACCAAGTCACAACAAATATAAAGCTTTTTTTATCAGCTGCTTATGAGTAAACACTGCATTTTGTGGGGATTTTTTTCCTTTGCTGATGACTTCCAGACAGTTTGCTTCAATAGTACCACAAGGTAAGCAGAAAAAGAAACAAGAGGAAAACTCCTCAAATATACACAGTAGGAATCAATCTCAAAGTTATTACACCACTGAAAGAAGCCACATGCAAAAGTTATACTGTGCAACCCCATTCAGAGGACATTCTTTCAAAGGCAAACCATAGTGATAGGAAATAAACCAGTGGTTTCCAGGGCTTGGACAGCAGTGGGAGTTCACTATAGAAGTACATGTGGAAATCTGAGGAACGGACAAAACTATTCTTTATATTGATTTTTGAGGTGGTCATATGACTGTATATGCTTATGAAAATTTGTAGAACTGTAAACTGAGTGTATTTGTACCAAATGATAATTTAAGTTACTAACAAGGGGGATCTTGTCAACATTTTCTATTTTGGAACAATGCTTACAACAAAGTCTAAAGTGACAATAATTTTTAAGCAAACTTACCTGGTGTATTGCGTATGTACTAGCTGCTTCCTCTTCTTCAGTTACCAGGTGGACCTATTTTTTAAAAGCATGATGAAAATGAGAGGTTCCCAAATGTTCAAATTACATCAATTTTCCCTAACTCTATTTTATATAATTTGATTCCTGTGATGAATATAAATGTATCTAAACAGGATCTTTCCATAACAGTGTGTTTCTGGCAAAGTAGATCATATGAAAATTAGAATAATTCTTCCTATTTCAACTACTGAGCACTAAAGCTGGAAGACAAGGAGAAAGGCGGGCTGCTCTAAGGCAATACTCTCACTTGAGTCACCAACATTCTTTTCCTAAATTACAAAGTTGTTCTTCACTAGGCTGAATTCAAAATCTGCTCTGTACAACCAGCTCCCCCGGTCTCACCGACCTCCTCCCCCGCCCAACACTGTATCGCAGTGCTATACACAGTCATGGTCCTTGTCAATCTTTGCATCACGGGATGGTAGTACGCATCACGGAAAGGAGAAAAAAAAGGTACATGATGAATTAAATTTGAGAAATGCTACATAGGAGACCACAGAATAAAGCCAGGCATGGTGGCACACACTTGTAATCCCAGCACTTAGGAGGCTGAGGCAGGACGATCACTGTGAGTTTGAGGTCAGCCTAGGCTACAACAGTGAGTTCAAAGCCAGGCAGTTTATGCCTAGTGAAACCGTCTCCAAAGAAAAAACAAGAAAAAAAGAAAAGAGAAAAAGAAGAGGAGAAAGAGAAGGGAACCATGATCTCTTTTGCATCATCTCTTCCGCTGTTTTCCCTTTCACACATTTATGGTCATCCCTACCGTAACGGGATTTAAATCATTTATGAACAAATGAATTTATGAAAAAATACTGAACAAACACAGTCAAGTACAGAGCACTATGCTTTGTTTTTCAGAGCACCTTTCCAGGTTAGCATCAGACAATTACCTAACAAACATACTTCTGCTGTATGACTGCTCCTCAGCTATGAACTCACCTAAGTTTTACAAAGTGTAACCTACATTTTTCCATTTTCCCCCTAAAATACTGTAAAAGAATTTTAAAAGACAGACTAGAAATGATCTAGTACAGTGAAAACCAGAGATGGACCATAGAAAACACAAAAAAAGACAATTTCGGCTTTAAGCCTGAAGACGCAGCTATGCCTGAATCAATCAAAGGTCTTCAGTTTTAAGGACTGATAATTTCTGTTGGTTATTCCTTAAAAAAGTTTTGAGTTATATTCGTCTTATTTGAATCTAAAAACTTCTCTTTTAATTTTTTTTATATTTTCATTTACTGACATCCTACATTAAAAGCAGAGCAGCATCCGGGCATTAGGAAGCGAAATACATACATATATACACGCATGCATGTACACAAACATATATACACATACATATACACACACGTACATAAAATGTATGTTGTTTCCAAAGTCAGGATTTCTGAAGATTAATGTCCTTGGTATGTTAACTACACCTCTCTGATGACATAATACTTACTTTACTGCTGGGAAAATGCTCATCGATGTCTTCATCCAAGCAGATCAAATCACCTCCCACCACTTTTGATCCATAGGTTGCAAGTCTGTACGACACTGCCTCATTCCAGACTTTGCTACTATATGCGTGAATGTAGAACAGGCGCATCGAATGGGGAAAAGAGAACCATGCCTGGGTGCACCCCTCCTCCGTCACGCCGAAGCGATGCAAAGCCTCCAACAGTGCCCTCTCGCGAACTTTGAACTCAGGCATCAGAGAAAGCGTGCCTTTCGCATCCTCTGAAACGAACAGCAAATCAGTCAGTTGCTTTTACTTAAAAGCCCTTTATCTTCCTTATGCTGTCTAAACGAGAGGCAAGCACCATAAATACAAAGATGATATTTGACATTATCAGTTAAACCTAGTTATGCTTAAAGAGCTATGCTTTGAAATGAAAAATCATTCACTATTTGACCCTCTTTTTATCTTCCTAGCTAAAAAAAAAGGCAAAAAAGTCAAAAATTAAGAATGGTTCACAGAATTCCTTTCTTAGAAATGGAGCTCATTTGCAGTTACTGAGAAGACTGTCAAAATAAACAGCAGAAAATCCCCACAGATTAAACAAATCACCACGTTGGTAAGGACTCTGTGTGTGGGTGTGTTTGTATGTAAGGGTGTGTGTGGGTATGTGGGTGGGTGTGTATGTGGGGAGGGTGTGTGGGTGTGTGTGTGGATGTAGTATTTGATACTGAGAACTGAACCCAGGACCTCAAACTTGGTAGGCAAGCTACACACTTGCCCTCTGGACTAGATATATTTGAAGTTTTACAGATGTATACACAGAATTTTCAGCATAAGAAAGAACTGAGATCCAGATCCTCCAAGTATACTACTAGGCCTCTCTAACAGAATCCTTCTAAATGTGGGTTCTTGGGCTCCACTGCAAATATGTTTATTCAAGTAGTTCATACATTATGCATTTCAATAAATTTACTAGGAGTTCCTTATGCACCTTAGTTTAAGAATCACTGACATGAAGAAATTATGTCCTCAGACTCCACAACAGAAACAAGCAAATACATCGTACTGAATTTCTTTTAGTATTAATTAGATTTCGCCTAACAGTTACAAGTGCACACACTGTTCACAAATCATGGTGTGGAACAAATATATTACCATCCTCTGAATGATTATCTCTATATAATATGTATATAATTTAAAACCTTTATTTCAGTGAAATTCAGTATATCCATGCAAATAGATCAGACATTCGAGCAAACCTAAAATGGTATGGTCACTGCTATTATTATTTAATACAAGTAATATTTATCCAGCATATAATGTGTGGTAGGCACTCTTTAGTTAATCTTTTAACAGTCTTTTAAGTACCAGTACTAGATCCAATTTAGAGACAAGGCAACAATCAGGCTAAATCACCCACATACGACCAGTCATTTGGAGAGTCTTCTTGTACAAAGAGCAGCCTATGCGGTTTGGAGCTACTTTTCTTCCATGCATCCCACTAAGCTCTCTATAGAGAAACCATCACATTGATTTAAAGTTTTCAAAATCAACAGTCTGGGCTAAATGTCAACTAGATACAAAACAATGCATGAAGCACACAACTTCATTTAGTTTATTTTAGAGTCTTCTCTGGTTATAATGAATTACAGTGCCATTATCACCAGTTTAGAATTTAGAACTCTTCTCCCACAGGAAATCTTGGCCAAGGAAAAGTAAGAAACTATTTCTCTGCTATCTTCAAGGAATATTTAGAACAGACAAAAAAAAGTTCCAGAGATCTGGTAAAAATGAAGTACTTAGGTCATGCAATAAAATAGTTCAAAATACAATATATTTCGATCTATTTCCTATCACATGTATACTGCAATAAATGCCCTCCTGTTGACATAACACTGTATTACATAACTGCACAGCCACACACAGGATAAAGTAACTTATGTACCAGTTTGAAGAAAAAATTTCTTGGCTTTGTTTACAGGATCTTCCAAGTCCTCTGGTGTAAGAAATAATTTTATAGCCTTCACCTTAAAAAGCAAGCAAGAAAACACAGGTTGAATAAAAATGTTAAAATGTTTTTAAAATATGCAAGTTCTTGGCCACCCTAAAAGAACAGGCACTTGATAAATATTTGATGTTTTAAATTTCTCTTTAGACTTTCCCAAGATACATAGTCAATATTCCATAAGAAATAAAAGCCTTCAGTAGAACCCAACTTTCTATGTAGGTTTAAACATCACAGAATGGAACAAATGCCCCTCCCACTCTCTTACCAGCTGCACTCTAGCCTCCTTCAACTGAGAGGTGAACACAAGTGTAAAGCAGTGACCTAGACACTTGGCCAACACGTGTGACAGAGAGAAGCAAGCGCAAGGGAGAGTGAGGCATTATTTCCTTCGTATCCTCAATTCCCTAAATTCTCTGGAAAATGCTATCTGTATTTACTGTCTCCAGTGCTGGAATTTATGTCTAGGTACTATATATGTCTTATAGTAGAAAGGATCTTAAAATAGGTCATTCAGACCTGAGTATAGTGGTGCATGCATGTAATCCCAGCTCTCAGAAGACTGAGGTAGGGTGCTGAGTTCAACAACAGCTGGGGCTATTTAGTGAGTTAATGGCCTGCCTAAACTACATAGCGAGACCCTGTCTTAAAAGAAAAAAAGGCCTGGTGTTGTGGCACTTGCCTATAATTCCAGCACTGGGGAGGCTGAGGCAGGAAGACTGCTGTGAGCTGAAGGCCAGCCTCAGCTATACAATGAGTTCAAGGCCCTTCTCAACTACACAGTGAGATCCTGCCTCAAAAAAAAAGTCATTTGACTCAATCCTCTTAGACAGTATTTAATCATTCAAATAAATATACAATCAGAAGCTAATATACTCAGACAAATATTAAACACCTGCTGTATGCTAGGTACTGTGTAGGTCACTGGATAGAGTGTTGAGCAAATGGGTGCAGTCTTGTCCTATTAAAGCTTACTACCTACTAGAAGATATTAAATAAGCTGTCAAAATAAAATATAATAAAACTTAAGATGTGAAGTCTAGGATGATGTAAGACCATAAGATACGTGAGTTCACAAATTTTCTCGGAAAATGGAGTAAAAATAATATCTAAATTGTGGCATATCACCTTACAAATGAAAATGAGTACAATACTATCATAAAATATGTTACATTTGTTCAAATGCATAACTTCTACAGTTTTGTACTTTTCCTGCATTATGCGTACTGCACTCCAATGTAAAAATATACACATATATGATACATGTAAATACATATTAAAAATACACACATACAAACATTTTAATTGGACAATGTAGCTTATTTGTGACATGTAGTTTTAGTTTTATTGGAGACTAGTCAGATTTTGTTTTCAAATCTGTTGTTCTTCTTTTAGTCTCTAGACTTCCACATGATCTGATACCTAATTTATAGAATTAGAAGGTGTTTCATCTAACTTTTCTATTTAGTACACTAAGGATTTAGGGCTGGTTTGTCAATTCTCTGTCCAGTCTCACATAAGAAACATTACACATACTTTCCTCTTTATACTTGAATACTGTATTAACAGTTACTTTATATTCAATGATCTACTGTGTCATGTATATATATATGTGTATATATACAAGTTATGGTTAAAAAAGCAACGTTAGCTTGTGTAATAAGTAAAAATGAATAAATAGCATGTTTTAAAATTCATACCATTTCACTCTTCAGCAATGCCAATCCAATTTGGTCTGTGTGAACTTTCCTTCCCTTCCCAAATCTCTGTGGTCCATAGTAATTCACAAAACCTTTAGTCTATGAATATAAGAATATCCCATATATTAAGTATGTAAGTTTATTATATAAAAAATTAATGAAATATTTCTCTTATATTTATTCTAATAAAAACTCATAATTAGTGGTAGGTACACAGGGGCCAGTGGGAAAATAATATTTAGTTAAAGACTAGGAAGAAGAAACACAATTACAAGCCTAAAGGGAAGAGGATGTACAAACACTTCAGGTGGTTTATGGACATACACCAACGTTCCATGATAAATAAACTCATTATGTACTGCAAGCTAATACAGTAAAAACTATAATGTATTCATAAAAATTTTAAAAATAAAATGTAAAAAATAAATGAATAAAAAAATAAAAGTCAGCATCTAAAACAGTGGAGAAAGTCAGCCTCTAGTCACATTATTAAGCATTTCCTGGGATACCTGACTGTCATCGCTAAAGCCAGGAACTTCTGGGTAATCTAGGATGGGCTAGTTAGATAGAAACTAGATCTGATCTCTGCCCTGAAGTTCTTTCTTATTCTGAGACTCTTCTGCCGTCAGGAGAAGCTGGGAACAAGAAACAGATTTATTTTCAAGCCCAAGTCTGGGCTTCTTTACCTATTTGTTTAATTATTTAGTTCATCTCAGTTTCTTAAAGCATGCCCCACCCCGACCAAAAAAGAACCATGGTATCCCTTTGGCAGGACTCTACTAGTGAAGCAGTCACCGGTGCTTAGCTTGCAGGGGAAAGGCAGAGAATTCACCTCTAGATGTAGGTGAGTCTTCATTACTCAGAAGAAATAAAAAATTATAACTTGCTACTGTAAATTTTACAGAAATTGGGCAGCAGTTAAATGTCCTCTTACAAAGAAAACATCAAGCCCAGATCGCTTACTGAAAGACAAAAGATTCTTCCACCCTAACTCCACCAGGGGAGTACAGGTTTCTTCAGCCAATGATTGTTACTAAGCACAAACTCAAAGACTACTGAAAGAGGCTCAGACAGTTTGTTATCAGTACCACATAAAAGGAACAGCATCTTTACATCAACTACAAAACTCAACTGCTGACAGGTAAATACTCTCTGAATTAAATCTCAGAGTTGAATGTTTCATCACTTTAAATTTGGATAAAATAAAATGAGATAATTTAGAATGATCAGAATAACTTTAACTTACTACTCCTACAAATTAATTATGTAGATCAGAGCTGTTGATGACTTTCTAAAGAAAAACAAAAAATTCTTTATTTTCAAAGCCATTCAACTCCCTTCATCACGAGAATTAAAAGACAGCTGGCTAAACCTAACATTATTTCTATTAGGAATTTTGTCACAGGCAATTGTGCCTTCATAAATACTAACGAAGGACTGATGATAAATGCTATGAGTTCACAGAAATCCTTCCATTTTTTAAGAAGTATCATGTTAGCAAAAGGTTTTCACTCATGGAAAAAAAAGTAGGTCAATCAGGAGAAAAAGATGCAAAGTATATAAAAGATGCAAACAGAAAACTCTTACACATAGGTGAAATTAATTTTTTTAAAAATGAGAAAAGAGGAATAAAGTGGAAAGGAAGTTTTGTACCAAAGAAGGGGAAGAAGGATTCGGGGGGGGGGGGGGGAAGAAGAATCAAGATCTATCACATACAAGTACAAACTCCCTATGAAGAATGTGTTCATTATGTATATCTAAATTGTACCAATAAAAAAATAAATTGTACCAATAAACTTAATAAAAAAATAAGAAATAACAAGATCTTTAGCTAGAAGATACTTGCTGACTATAAGGCAGCCAGGCTTCGTTTGTCTTTCTATCAGAGAGGTAAAATATTGCATTAAGAAAGGCCCTTGTGGTGAGACCTTGATCAGAGTCTCTCAGTATGGGCAGAACAGAATTAAGTAGGATCTTATTTTAAAACACCAATGCAAAGCCCCACCCCCAACCGGTTTTATTTAACTGGTTTGAAGGTAGAAACTGACTGCTGGCCTTTTTAAAGCTCCTCAGGCTGAGAGTTACTGGTGTAGATCAGGGACTGCCCAACTGCTGGAGCCCAGAGGTCCAGTGGGCTCCTTACAGTACCCATTTTCGTAAATACATTTTGGAAGCACAGCCTGCTCATTCACGTACAGACTGTGTAGGCTGCTTCCACCCAATGGCAGCTGACTGACTACAACAGGAACCATACGCCTAGGAAGGAAAAAGTACTATCAGTCATTTACAAAAAAATGAGCTAACCCCTAGTCTAGACGATCAGACTAAAAACTATGTTTGCACATGTGTATTTACAAATCTAGCATGTGCCATTTAAAAATTAAGCAATGTTTTACTATAAGACATAATAAACTGTATATCTTATGTGTGTATACATAGAAAAAATTCAAAATTAGCTTAAAAAGAAAAAAGATTAAGCACAATCTTAAAAGTAATATATTTACCAAAAATTTCCAAAAAGAATTACTGAATCAAATTTCCCAAAAGTAAATTTCTCTGACTAAAGTACTGCTCTACAAGGAAGACATTAAAAAAAATTCCTCATATGCAGACTGCCCCTCCTTCTTTGTGAAACTCCATACAGTGTTAAATTATTACTAAGAAGGAAACAGAAAATAAGTCAAGTGGTTCTAATTATCATTTTTAAAAATAATGCTACATGCATATAAACAAGAAAAATAAGCTGCCCTTCCCTCTGCACTGTGGAGAGGAACTAAGAGGAGTTTCCTGTAATACTCTACTTTAAAACTGAGTTTTCTTACCTTAACATTTTCTATTGCTTCCCAGATTCTCTTTTTCAGGTTTTCAGAATCATTTACTTTATTTTTTAAATTTCTAATGACAATATCAAAGTGATTTCCTTTGAGCTGACCAAGTCTAAGGGATTCACTTACAGATCGAATGTTAAACACATTCATTCTTTTCTTTTCAATTTCTTTTGCAGTATTTTTCAACCTGTAAGTGATAAATCATAGACTCAGTTAAATCATACATTAAAAAAATACTTCAATATAAATGAGATTTCAAATGATCATTGCCAGGTAATTCCTCATATGAGAATACGGGTACTAAGTTAATGTCATTTCAACAAATATACACTAAGTCACCACTATTATGAGAGTACACCAGTAGTTACTTTAGGAATTTGAACATATGGTACAAATGCTATCACTTTACCTGTGCAGGCTCCTGACTTCTTAGTTCACGTGACAGAAGCTCCCAACTGTTCTTCTGACCTTCCCAGGTGGACTTTCCTAAAGTCGGGGTACGCCACACCCCAATGCTGGGCCATCTCCTCCCCAGACTCCGCTCTTTCCCTTCACAGTTGCTCTTCCCCCAACATTAACAAGAAAAATGACCAGCACCAGGTAATCTTCCTATAATTCTGCTTTAAGCCCTTCTTTATTCAAACTGTCAGTTCTTGCCCAACATCTAAACAACAAATTGCAATTTTCTTAGCATAAATTTCAAGGCCTTGTAGCAGCCAATATAAATTTTCCTTCACATCTCTATTTTAAGTGGTCCTCACAAAAAATACCTATTTTATAAGTAGACTGCTTAGTTTATTGTCCCTTCAAATATTTGTCTTAAATACCTGATCCAAAGTTCTTCTTACCCATACTGTAATTCTTGGCTACAAAAACAGAACAATACCTGTCTTTGTCCCATATATAAGAATTCAGGAAAATTTAGAAAAATCTAGTTACAAATAGTGATACTTAAATACTTCATGACTAAGGATTAAACCATTAAGGCTGAATTTTGATATAATGATATAACTGTTTGAAGTTTATCTTAAGGAAAGTATATACAAGATGTAAATTTAAGGTCTAAGAATATGAATCACAGTATTATTTAAAGTGAAAATTGGAAAGAATTCCTATTTCCAAAAATAGATGACCACTAAATAAGCCTATATTATGGACATAATTTTCATATAAGATTATCTTTAAAATATGAACTGCACGTACCATGTAATTTTCATGTATTTGTGCATGTGTATGTGATATGTACATGTGGTACAGTCTTTGAAAGAAATAAAATGTTTACTGTAGTTATTTTTGAGTGGAATCATTAGTGACTTTAATTTCCTTTTTATATTTGTTTCTACTTTCTAAATCTTATACATTGAATATATATGTATTTTAGAACAATATTTTTACTATAAAGAATATTTTTAAACTACTAAGCCGAAGAGAAGCAAAATTTGAGTAATTTGCACTGTATTTAACAAGGAAATATTTTAAATGCAATAAATCATGAAAATAAAGTATTATAGCAATTAGGAAAAAATGACTCATAAAACATTTTCCTGAACATAAACGCTTATTTGAATATAGTACAGGAGGATGTTTAGAAAAATTAGACAATCTAAAAATCTCCCACTTTTTAGTTTTATCCTAGAATTTCCGTATTTTCAATATAAATCAAAGATATAACACTATTTTTTTTCTTTTTCTTTTTCTTTGTCTTTTTGAGACAGTTCAGGATGGCCTTGAGCTCACTTTGTAGCCCAGGCTGGTCTTGGACTTGCAACAATCCTCCTGCCTCAGCCTCCCAAGTGCTGGGATTACAGGTGTGCAGCACCACGCCCAGCTTTATAACTCTACTTATAAGATAATTACAGCAATATAACAATGTGCTGGTGGCCTATAATCAAGTAATTAATATTGATATTGAGGTTAATACGCTTCTAATAATGAATTTTTAATCGTATTTATTTGACACAATAAAAAAAGGAAACTTGCATCTTATAAAGCAATACCTTATTACCTCTCTGGAGTCACTTTCCTTACAACCACTGCCTGGTACGTGATGGCTTTCTTGTCTTTAAGGCCTGCATAACTGAAGTCAGAAGGAATCACACCAAGTTTGATAGCTAAAAAACCAACTGCTTCGAACATCTCCAGATTTTCCTTTCGCAGCGTAAAAGCTGAAACAAAAATAATCTTAGATTACTAAAGAAAAGCAGCTGCCACCTATCAGCTACAGTCTGCCACACAGTATTTTTGTTTTTGTATTTGTGGAAATTAAATCCCAAGAGATATATTTAAATTTTCATGAACCTTTGTAAACTAAAGCCCAAATGCACATTCAAACTCACACAACTTTAAGGTCCCAACTCTTCATTTATACCCCAGAGTCTTACAGAGTGTAATACTGGGTCTGTGCCATCCGCATCTGGGCAAATTTGGGCTGCTACTTTTCTTTAAATTGATTTGCTAATCAAATCTGTAAACATGCTCCATCCTCCAAGGGAGCTATACACAGGTAGGCTTCGGGTTTCTGCAGTGAGATTTCACTGGCTCCATCCATCAGAGGAATTACACACACCCTCAAAATGGTAATTCTCAAAACAACCACTCCCCGCGTCAGCAGAGAAAGCAGCACTGGAGAATTTATGCACACCCATTTAGTTCTTCCAAATCAGAAACTGGGAATTACACTAAACAGGGCTGTTTTAACAAACTTTTATGAGATTATATTGCATGTTAAAGTTTGAGCACATCTTTATTGACAGAGCCAAGTTTTCAAGTTCTATACTGCAGGGAGGGAAATTTGTTTTGCAAATCCTCTTTTTACTTTAGGAAGTACAACAAACACATATTTAATAAATACTTTTAATTGACTTTCAAAACAGGAAATCAAAATTTACTATCAGTAATACTAAGCCAAAAATAACTGTTTCACCTTTGTTTGTGACTATGTTAACTGTGAATGTCAATTTTACTCATCTTTCCATCAGAAAGGCTAATTATTACATTGAGTATAACCTTAAGGACTGTGTTTCATTAAATAACAGAGCACATATTCTTTCCAATGCCTCTCTGGCCAAGTCTGTTCAAATTATTTATTCAGCTTCCACTCAACTTTAACTAAGAAAATGATGCTGTTTTGTTAAATTACCTGTGTGTATAATTTTTCCTTCTTGGCTTTCAGCAAGAGACCTTTTTCCATGCTTGTGTGTTTTCTCCCGAAATCTTACCGTTATCACTGTGTTCGGATTACTAGTGTTGTGATTCTGTTCAGGGAAAGATTTGGTTTCTACAAGATTTCCAAACTTCTTATTGACAAAATGGTGCACAGCTTTTCGGTGGTCTTTGTTTGTATCGGGTTTAAAAGTAAACTTGGAATTTTCTTTCTTCGCATCTAAATATTTAAAAAACTCCAACGCCTCTTCTTCAGATACTAGGTAACAGAGTTCTTTATACTCAAGATTTGGTTTTACAACAATTTCACTGTTTTTTCCTACAGTTATTAAAAAAGGAAATTTCTGCCTAACAGCACTATGTAAACTAGCCCGCTGGTTTTTGTTGAGGATTCTGCCTAATGAAAATTCAGGGAATGGTTCAGTTGACTCGGTTTTTGAGTTCCACTTCTCTTTTATATGATACGCAAACTGATTCAGTGATTCATTAGTTTTCTCATCTAAAAAAGAGCTTAGTATATCAGCTTTTTCTTCTTCCTGTCTGCAAGTCCTGTCATCGATAGTGTCTTTTCTCTCTGCATCCGCCTGATGATTTTGGTCACCACTGGAGCAAACAGGCAAAGTATTAACTTCTTGGTTACTTCCATCTTCAAAGGACAGACTCTGAAGATCTAGTTTTGGCTTTTTGGCAAAATTATTCAGCTCTGGTAGCATTTTACTAATCGAAACGGGTTCATTGATGGTTTTATTAACTAATTGTCCCTGTTCATTAATCTCAGTAACGATAAAGTCATTTGGTGAGCTTTTTATTGTACCCTGAAATCCAACATGTTCATTAATGAAGCACAAAGAACTAAACCGGCCTTTATAATCTGTGTCCTCCTCCATTCTAATAGTAATGCCTACAAAAGAAACAGATTCAGTCAGTTACCAGGAAGAGCAGTTGCCTAATAACTTGCAATAATAACAAAAACATTGGTCTGCAGCATGTACTTAGTTCGTCTCCCTTTTAATACTCAGTTCTCATAAATGACACCAGTAATTTATAGCCATTTATCTATCATGTATGCTTGAACATCCCTGTACCAAACTGAACAGGAAAAGTATTTTTGATATAACTAGTGATTCATAATTGGATTTTTCACTCATTCCAGGCTCCTACCTAATATCCAGGATTAAAATGGATCAATTTCAAGTTTATCTTAAAAATATGTGTAGGCCCATAAAGAAGAGACAAGAACAGGACTATTTCACAATAATTTGTGGGGTTTCATCACTGGAGCTTAAAATTTGCACTAATTCCCAAGAAATTATGGCCAGATTTTTATATATTAGAGCTTAGAACACGAGAAGCAACAATAAGACTGAAAAAAAGTTTAAAATGTTAAGTAAAGTCGCTAAATATCAACTTACAACCTGTTTATATTCTGAGGCAGGTTTAAACCTTCTCTAAAGCCCCCCTCAAATACAGAATTCCTAAGTTGACCCAGAGGAAAACTCTAGCCCTGTTGTTAGCATCAGAGAGAGGAAACCCTTATGGGGTTTTCCCGGGCAACAGACAAGAGAACAGTACTCCGAGACAGCCTTCAGTCCTTGACACTAGGCATCATTACTCCACCACACGCAGCTGCAGGAAAAGTAAACTGTCCAAGGCCTTGTTACTTAGTTACCTGTGGTCGCCACACGCTCCAGAAAATTTATCACCATACGGTCGGTCCTTCATCCCATTGCCACCATGTAGTCTACTACCCTGAACAATGTAGCAAACTACTTCCCTGCCCAGTGTCATGCAAACATCAGAGCACATTCTCTGTGTATTAAATTTCTAGGAAAAATAAAATTTAAAACAGATGACTTTATCTCCCATCACTGCCTGCACAGTCCCATTTCTTGACTATTTCCCCAGACTGCTTCAGTAGCCCTCTCCACTGAAGGCTAATTTTTCTTTCACACTTATCAACCCTTAGGACTAGGTGGTTGTACAAGTTTTCTGTTTGTCACTGATCTCTCCAAACCATCTCGTTGCAGATCATGCCAGCAGGCTTTCCCACCTGCTGTCACCCTCATGGATCCCTGACGACTCTTCTTTATCCACTGACCCTTCCGGCTCACCACCTTCCTATCCAGCACAGCTCCACGATCGCCCAGATGCAGCGTCCACTCAGCGCCCTGGTTCCGCGAGCCGTTCTCATCCTCACCCTCCTACCGCGGCTTCACTATGGTCATCTGCTCTGATGGTCCTAACTTTGAGCTCATCAGCAAAAGCCACCCAACTTTAAACAGCGGAGACCCGGTCCCTCCCTCCACCCTTCCCCCAGCCCTCCTTCAACACTTCTATTCCCAAACCCTTAGAAGGTCTCTCACCCCTGCTTCTACATCTGGGGCCATTCTCTGGTCCACTCTCTGGGCAGCAGCCAAAACGCTGCTTTAAAAGATAAATTACACTGCAACTGTATTTAAAACCCTATAACCACGCTTACTGTAAAGTCCACATTATTATCCCTGAATTCCAGACACCTAAGACTCTGGACCCTGTCCATCCTCCAAACTCATCTCGTACCTTTAACGCATTAATCTGTTAACTGGTCTTTTTTATTACATTCACGCTAACTGCTCCTGTCGCTTAAACTGTGCCTTCCTCAGCTACCCAGCTGCACCTTTTAGGGGTCACGTTCTCAGAAACGTCCCTGACCAATTACCTACAGGAACCTACCAGCCACTCTTTCACAAGACCCTTTTTAGTTCTTTGGACAGTATTTCTAGTAAATGTTTTTCTGTGATATTTACTATTTTCCCCATCCTCATGTCAGAACGTTGTCTGCCTCACTAATGATTAGCCCACACTGAGGAGTGTCAAGATTATAGAAGGGCTGCCATCAACACTGACAGCTGTACAGTCAAACAGCTAGCAGAAAATATGCGCGGTCAGAGTGCAGAGGGAGAAGGGATGACTTCTGGCTGCCATAATCAGGACAGGTGCAATACAAGGATTGGCATCTGTTATGACCGACAGCGACACGTCCCCCAGGGTGAGGGCTGCTGGAAGGTGACCGATCAAAGCTGACCAGCTACTAGGGGGTGGGGTCTGGTCTGAAGAGGTGGGTCAGCGGGGCAGGGGCCTGGGAGGGTTTATCTCGCTCCCCTGCTCCCCTCTGCCGTGCGCCCTGCCCTGCAGCCAGGCTACTGCGGGCAGCACCTCTGCAAACCGTGAGCCTGAATAGACCTCTCCACCCTTGAACTGCTGGGGTCGGGTAAGTCCCCAGGAAGCAAGAGCTGGAGGCGGAAAATCGGAGTTGGCCCTGGCCGAATGACGTCTACCGTTCCCCAAAAAGGAGACCACCGAAAGCCCTCTCAGCCCAGGAGGCACGAACGCGGGGTCGCGCCGAGGCGGGACTCCGGCCGGAAGCGCGGGCGACGGAACGGAAGCGAAAGCGCGCAGGGCCGTGCTCGCTCCCCGGGGCCCGCGGCGCTTGTGGGGCGGCTGCGGGCGGCACCGGGGCCTCGCTCAGGGTCGGCCACGGAAGGCGGCAGCCGCTTCTCCTTCGCGTCCCTCCCAGCCGCCCGGCGGCCCCACATCCCCCGCCGACGCCCCTGCACAGAGGCCTTCCCGTCTACGGGCCCCCGCCGAAGAGCCCACGCGCGCCTTCTCCCGGCCCCAGCCTGCGTCGCCAGCCTCTCTCCCCCACGCAGCAGGCAGCCCGTGGAGTCTACCTCGCGTCCAGGCAGGGCGGTCCTCGGCACTGCGGAGTGCGCATGCCCGGAAGCCATAAACGTTTTCAGCCCCGACAGGGACCGATTTAAAGGCCCCGACACAAAGTTTCCGAGTAGAGAGGCCCGGGGAGTTGGGGGCGGGGCTTTCCAGGTTGGCCCCGCCTTCCCCGGTGGCCTGGCCTCGCCCCGCCTGCGTGCTTCCAGCAGCTGCGGTCACCAGTGCTCTGCTCGGTCGCCGGCCCCGCCCGCCTCAGGCGAGGAGCGGCTGTCTCCAGGGCAAAAGTTGTCTGCAGCTATCCGCGGGCTTCGGCCGCTGCCCCAGGGCTGTCTCCGGGCGTTGCGGAACGTCGATCGCCCTGCCATCCCTCGGAGAAAGATCGGAGAGGAAGTGAGTCGCGCGGCGACCTCTGAGTTAGGACTTGGGTGGGTCCTCGGGAGCCGGAAGTTGGTCTGCTGACCTGCAGCTTGGAGGGGCGTCCGCAGTGGTGCTGAGGCTCTCACACCTTCCTGCTGGCCTAGGCTCCGCGGATGCGTGCCTCCGTCTGCGGGCCGATCGCTCCCGGACAACCCGGAAGCGGTCCGAGCCCAGCGGAGATGCTTGTCGCCTGGAAAGCGATCGGAGCCGCTGGGTAACTTTTCGCGCTGCCTCCAGCCTTAGGGAATTAGAAAGCGGAGAGGCCCATGGTAGGGTCAGGTAAGTGCACTAGGAAATAGCGGCTTGGAAGCAGAAGAGGACAGAAAGCAAACACCAAGAAAGAACTTGTGGCCCTTTGGGATCCTAACGCATAGACTGCTGCTTGGAGTCTGTGTCTGCCCAAGCTCCTTTAAAAGAAGAGGGTGCTAAAGTCTGCCTCTTCCCTTTCTGGAGTAATTCTTGAAGTCTGTTGGAAAGTTCAGATTGCTTTTATTCGCCTGTTTTCAAGCTAAAAACACTCATAGAAAGTTTGGTTTCTACCTGTTCGAACTGAGCTCGTGATCCTCCAGGCCTAACTTGTGGGTTCCAGTGACATGTCAGGAAACTTCAGGACATCCTCAGTACCTCCTTTCCCCGCGTGCATCAGCAGCAGGGTGCCCCTGGCTCTACCGCAGAATAGCTGGCATCCGGGGACTTCTGCACCTCCCTTGCGACACTAGGTCCTACCTGGATTATTGGTGCACTCCCCTAATTGGTCTCTTCCTACTTCTCTGTCCGCACTCCAGCATCCGCTAGGGTCAGCAGGCCTAAACCAGGAGGACCAAGCACGTGTGCACCCTCTCAAACCTTCCAGTCTTTTATCTCGCTCAGAAATAATGAAGTCAGCACAAAGGCTCTACTGCCCTAGGAGAGGTGGCCCCTTTTCCGCTCTGCTGCTGCCTGCATTAATATAAAGCACAAACTAGGCAGTTAGTATATATATGAAAAGCATTTTTAATTATTTACCATTGACTTAGGTCACTGTTCATGAAAGATTTATGCGTCATTTGTGGCACGCCAGCACATAACCCAGTTTGAGAAAGAGCACTATAGATTTTAATAGGGTTAGGAAGTACCTGCTTTTGAACATTGCCGTGATACTGTTTGTTCAAAAGTAAATGTTAATGGCTATATTTTGCTAAGTGCATAAAAGTGATTAATACATTAGAAATGTCATAGATACATTGAAAGTACTGTGCTTGATAAAGACACACACCTGAAAAGCTTAGCTATATTCTCAGATTTCTCGTTTGTATCCTACAAGTAGTCCTTCATTATTTTGAAAATTGAACGTAAATAAACACTGAACATTTGTTTTAAATTGTTGCATAAGAATAACATGCCATAGTTGGGCAAGGTGACACACACCTGTAATTGCAGTACTTCAGAGCCTGGGGCAGGAGGCTCTGCGTAAGTTTGAGGCCGCCCTGGGCTACATAGTGAACTGAAGAGCAGCTTAAAGGACACAGTGAGACCCTGTTTCAAAAAACCAAATAGAAAAGTAAAAAATAAAAGGAATAACATACCACGAAATAATAATTGTTCCACTTTTGGACTAATCATTGTGATAAGATTAGGCTTTTGCACTTGTTGATTTTGATTCAGAAACTAATCCTTAAGTATTAACATATCTGTTTTTCAGAAGAAGAAACCAAGATCCAGAGAAATTGATGCAGTGGCCCTGGTCACAGTTGGCTGTGATAAAACCCAGGTCCACGCAGCCTCAAAGTCCATCTTCCCTCTGTCCTCATCTAGTTCCTTGCTTTGATCAGAGTGCTAGTGAAGTGCAATCTTAAAACTTAATTTGTTTGGGCATAGTGCTTTGTCTGAAAACAGGCATGTGAGTGGAAAGGAACTTGGATTCTACAAGCGAACACTGATTTTAGTATATTTCTCAATTGCCACCTTACCTGTATGCTTTTCTGAGTTGTCTTATTTGAAAATATGAGTGGTTTTCCTTTACCATAAAAAATCGTGGTATGAGAAACAATCATGAAGATGCTTACTTAGCAGCAGTATATCCTGTACCACCTGTATTCATCTTAAGTGTGCCAAAGTAAATCTTAGGCTGTTTGAAAAAGGTGACACTTAAGTTTTTCTTCATAGTCTGTTTTTATTACTGAAAATTCAGAAAAGCAAAGTGAAAACAAAACCACTGTGAAAGATCGTTGTCAAGAGATATCAACAGTTGCTGGAGCTGGAGCTCACTGGTGGGAGTGCCTAGCACGTAGGAGGCCCAGGGTTCCATCCTCAGCGTGTCTCTCTCTCTCTCCCTCTCTCTCTCTCTCTCTCACACACACACACACATACACATGAGTTAATATTGAGGTTCATGTTCTTACATACACGTGGTTGAGAATGGTGTATGAATGTGTTGATTACATTTTAAATTCTAGAATTTGGAACTCCTGAGCATATAGGTAGAACAGTTTTCCTATGCCATCACCTCTGCTAAAAGTTTGGTTGCCAAGAGCTGTACAATTTGTCTGTGGTCCTAAGATAGCCTTTTTAAAAAAATGCTCTGTTCGCTGCATTTTAGCTGTGGTTTTTAGGATTAATAAGCAGTTCTCTCTTTACTAGCTTTGTCAGTCACATTGTACTTACCACAGAAGAGAAACCTGGGTAAATAAAGAGAAAGAACTTGAAGAAAGCAACTGCAAAATCTATAGGTAGATAGGATTTCTTTTTTAAAAAATCAGACTTCCACTCAACACAGATGTGCTGCTCCCTGAGTGACTTTGGTTGAGGCCCTGTGCAGGAGCGCACACTGTCTGGCAGAGAAGGCAAAAGCATAAACAATAAAATTAATAATTTTTGTAATAGAAGATCAAGAGCCAAGTGGTGCCCTTTGAGTTGGACTTGGTGAGGTAGCAAGTGTTTACTGGCTGAGCCCTGAGGTGCCTGCGGCAGTCCTTTTACCTCGTCCTAGACAACCTCACATTCTCTTTCAGAGAAAATGACCCTTGTGAGAACACTCCCTTTCCTTCAAATATATTTATATTGAGACCTCTGCTTTTCTTGGTTCAAAGAAGAGTTCTCCCTTTTAAAGCTGATCTTTTTACCTAATCTCTAGCTCCTGTCCCATTTGTATCACCAACCAGCTTTAGCCTTCGAACTCTCACCCCCACAGTTCTCCAAGTGTGGCTGGGCTCCCCGGGTCTCTTTCAGTAAAGTCGGATTTCCAGTTGGGTAAAAGGTTCATTGACACAGTGGGTTGTGATGTCCAGTATTCATTGATACAACTTCAGATTCTGATGGATAACTTACAGCTTACTTGTTAGAAAATTATTCCTTATCAACTTTTAGTGTCAGAGAAAAATAATTACTCCCTGGTGAAAAAGCTCTTTAAAGACTCTCTTTTCCAACTGTGTACCTGTGTGAAGCTGTATTTTCTTCATATGCATCAACCAAAGTAACGTGCTGCAGGGGATTGCATACAGATCCTAACTGAGCGTGTTCTGCTCAATGCAAAAGAGATTGGTAAACCATAAAGTAATGTCACTTTCCTTTTTCTTTGGAATACATAGTTATGTTTATTAAAATATGCAATAAACATGCATATTTATTACTGTTACTTTTAAATGAATTAAGTGATTTTTGAATTTCTTAGTTTTTTTTCTTAGTTTCTGTTATAGTCAGCATTGGTAGATATTAGGAGTGTAAAGGGTCTTGAGATACAGTGTGAGAATTAACGTCCCTCGTCCCCTTACCCGCTCACTCTCCTTTTGTTGCCATCTCTTCATAGCCCTTTTAAAAATTCTCTTTGTACCACTCACACACAATAGTTCACTACAATAGTTCTTGTTTTGGTTTTGTTTTTTTGTGTGTGTGAGGGCATCAGGATCTCACTGTGTAGCCCCAGACTCATGGTGATCCTCTTGCCTCAGTCTCCTTAGTGCTGGAACTAACTACAGGCGTGCGCTACCACGCACAGCCCTCGGCCCTCGCTACAGCTGTTCTTAAATCACTGCCGGCCTTTTCATTTCCATATCTAACGCACGCCATTAGTGTTTGGCCTCTCGGAGTCTTTTACATCAACCTGTCCCCTACTCTAGAAATCTGTGATATGCTGTTTACCTCCATGAGTTATCAGTGTTTTTTAAATTCTTTTTACCTAACCTCTTCCCATCCTATACTTTCCTTCTAGGTAGCTTCACCTTTTCTTGCCTCAACTGTACGTGCAAGCATGCTGTCAATTCCCAGGCGTGTAGGAGGGAAACCTCTCTGCTGAGTCGATGTGTGTACCCACTTGGTGCCAGCTCCCCTAGGCCGTGCCAGAGGCATACCTTTCACAACCCAGGAAGCAACTTTATTTTTCCTCACTCGCTTTCCTCTAACTCTGATCTCATGAAATAGTTTTGATATGGCCTTCTAAGCCTTTTTTAAAAATTTTATTTTAAAGAGAAAAAACGTCAAAAACAAAGTGATACAGAAGTTCAAAGCAAGGTGATAGGACATGAACAGTAGTTGTTATATTACATATTCCTGTCTTCAAAGTAGTTGCTCAGATCACCAGACAAAGGCATGCAAGATGGATCAAACAATTAAGCAGTAACTGTTCCTTTCAACAATAGAAATCAGTACTACCGTTATCTCAGCTATCTTGTATTCTTGTGTGTGTGTGTGTGTGTGTGTGTGTGTGTGTGTGTACTTCCCCTCCTCCTTTCTCCTGTCTCAGCTGTTCCTTTTAAAAAAGAGATGGACATAACAATGAAACCAAGTTTTAAAACCACCTACTAGGGCAGCTACAATAGTTGATACCCTGTGCATTGTCTTCCTAGGATTAATTCAGAGTATCTTCTACTTCTAAGCCTTTTAACCCTTGCCTTCTCCATTTTCTAACTCTGCCTTTTTGAAGTTCTCACCTCTGCTCACCTAGGTTACTGCAAAAGTTTTCAAACGTCTTCTTGCCTTGATACGCAGTTTTTTTTTTTGCGGTACTGGGGATCGAACTCAGGACCCTGCGCTTGCTAGGCAGGCGCTTATTCCACTGAGCTATATCCCCAGCCCTGATACGCAGTTCTTGTACTTTCTATCCAGCGAAATCCACCTAACAAAATAAAATCATGAGAACAAAGTCCTTAAGTGCTTGTCAGTATTTGTTGATGGAAAAAGAAAGTAAACTCAGGGCAATTCGATGGCTTCATTTCAGTTTGGGTCTCTCTTCGGGCATCACCTCGCTGCCTTTGGGCTGTTCCCATGTAGTCATTCTCCAGTATTTCATACGGTACCCAAGGGGTAATATATAAGCTTACAAATATCAGTGCTGTTTAAATTCTTTTTACCTTATCTCTTCCCTACTGTAAAGTTTTAATGAGAATTTTTCACATTTCCAGACTAGGAGATGAACACACCCATAACACCATCCACATACGTGCGCTACCTCAGTGTTGGACTAGTTAGGAAGCTGTCGGATTTTCTTGATCCTCAAGAAGGGTGGAAGAAATTAGCTGTTGCTATTAAAAAACCATCTGGTGAAGACAGGTACAACCAGTTTCACATAAGGTAACATATAAAAAGTATTTTTAAATCCTTATATTAAGGTGTGAGAACCATCTAATGTTAACATTTAGGACATGAGCCTCCCTGCTGTGGAGATGATAGCAATCAGTAATTTCTCCTTTTTTTTTAATAACTTTTGCTTCTTATCCAGGACATCAACTAGACTAATACTATGACCTTGCAATTAAGTTTTTGAGTTAGGAGTCAAGATTCCCGCCTTTGCTCTTATTCTCTGTCAAGCAAAAAGCAGTTTGTTCTTTCTCACACTTTCCATTTCCACTTTGAAAAATCGTGACAGTGTTATAAGAATCCCTAGTGAAATTCTGGAGTCTAAACTTTGAAGTGTAAATCTCTAATGCATCTTTTAACAGTGCCTTTTGGAAGTTCTTCAAATTGACATTTTGTGCTTATTGCTTGTAAGTGTACATGTCTATGAACAGACTTGTTAGGTCTTAGCCAGAATTTTTCAGCATCTCCTGGATAATTTTCATTCTTTCTCACTAACCATTTCTGCTTGATTTAGTGTAAAAATTAGCAAAGATTTTATTTTTGTCAGTCATTAAAGTTAATACTTATGTCAAAATTTGTCTGATAACAAGAGGAAAGAAAAAAACATATTTTTGCTTTACAGTTCTAACCTAGTAAAGAACCTAAAGTCTTGGCTCTCCTATTAGTCCTTCTAGAAAATGTTACCTTATATGAGGGGTAAACATCTTGAATTACTTGGGAGAACCTCAGATTTAAAACTTGAAAGCCAATTGTTAAAGATTGTTGCTAGTACTACTAAAATTTATGGAGGATAGTTGTGGCAGTGATGTTAGGAAGCAAAAAAGCTCTTTACAGAATAATGCCAGGAAATAATGATTAGAATAATGGTAGGATGAGGAAGTTGCCAATTGTCAACCAGCAATGAATAATTGGTTCATGCAAAGCTCATCAGTGGGCCTAAGATGTTGCTGAGGGACAGGATATGCACAAGCTTTCAAAGTGTTATCCACAGTTTCTTATGAATGGGGAAGGGTGAAGTTTCTTTCATAATGAAGAAATCTGAAATACACCACTTGAAATGGTCAAAATTAGTGTCACCAGTAATACGTGATGCTATTTTGTGCCTCTGAATGTAATACAGTGGGAAGACCACGTTGTCTTCTGGGTAGTGTTTTTAACAGAAATTTTAGTCTGAATTTAATCATGAGAAAGTAGTTGGGTAAATATAATATATACAGTGAGAAGGAAGAGGGAGGGACGGAGGAGAGAAAACAAATCACCAATTAGAAAATCAGTGAAAATAGCGAAGGTTAAATGATGGTTCATTGTATTCTGCTTCCAGCTTTCCTGCAAATTGGAAGTTTTTTCAGATAAAAATTTGGAGGAAGAACACTTCACACTATGTTGGTTAAGTTCTTAAGTGTTATGTTTTTTAAAAGATGAAAGAAAAAAAGGATGTTTTTCCTTCAATTTAATCAAGTATAGTTAAGATCAAAGGAATAGTTCCCTAAGCTTATGTGTATTCTATTTAAGCCACCTAACTTATTAAAAATTTTATAGCTAACAGTTAATAACTAAGCTTATGTGTATTCTATTTAAGCCATGTAACTTATTAAAAATTTTATAGCTAACAGAGGTAATAAGTCAAATAGAAAATAATACAGCTAAGTAAGTTGAAAGCACATTCTTTTGTCAAGAGAGATGTGAACTTGAACCTCAACTTGGAATCACATTATTGGATGTGTGGGTCTGCCCCCACCCCCCCAAACCTGGCTCTCTCATTAGTCAATTAGTACAATAATCAAAATGTCTTCACAGGACTCTACGTGTGCATCCTGCAGTTCACTGTGTAAAGACTTACGAAGTGCCCAGTAAATACTAATTTTTCTTACTCTCTGGAACATTTTTCTGTCCTACCCGTCTTCTCTGCCTCGCTGTCACTCTCGCTAGTTCTGCTGTCCCTTGGCTTTAACATTCCAGAAGGTGTTTAATAACACAGAGACAGGGAGTTCGTTCCTCTTTCCATCTGAACTCGTTATGTACTGATGTTGTTTCTGTGTTACTTGCTTTTAAGGAGATTCGAAGCATTAATTCAAACTGGCAAAAGCCCCACTTCTGAACTGCTGTTTGACTGGGGTACCACAAACTGCACCGTTGGCGAGCTTGTGGATCTCTTGGTCCAAAATGAGTTTTTGGCTCCTGCGAGTCTTTTGCTGCCAGGTAAACCGGGTGTGACCAGGGTGTCAGCATTTAGGGTAGAGAGATAAAAGAGAGACCTAGACGTTGCTTCTTGCTGTTACTCTTTTCTCCTCTTAGCCTAACCTGACACTTGAGTCCCTTTATTCTCTCAGCTCTCCCCAACCTCTTAGCAATCACCCGAGGTGAAGGGTCCTGCTGCTGAGGTGATGGAAGCTTCACAGTGGACTCTGATCCAGGAGGAAGTATCAGTGTATATAAACCTTAGACATCTCGTGTAGACTAGAAGAAACTAGTTATTGTTTTGAGCTCTTTTCTCCAGCTTCTGCTTCCGCACTCACAGGATGCTGGTCGTGGTCTCCTTATACTGCAGTCTGGTATGGTAGGGGCTGGTCAGCTGTCTTCCTGGTAACCGTACTTTTCCCCTGCACGTCAGTTACACCAGTAATTGCCAGCCTTTATTCTACATAAGAACCCTGAAGTGTTCTTGTTAAGCGTGTAGATTGCCAGGCCTCTTCTAACACTGTTGAACTAGAATTCTGGAATTAGGTTCAAGAACTGTGTTTTTTAACAAGTATTTCAGAGCTCTTGATGCAGGTGGTTCGTGAGCCACTTGTGAATGTTGCCCTGTTCTCTGCCTATCTTCATCACAGCTGACAAATTTTTACCAGACAGCTTCTTCTGTGTTGGGAGGATATGGGGCCAACCTGTACAAACAGAAATGTTGTTAAATGAACTGAGTTGCTGGTTTAACTTTGTTGCAAATGCTTTTTTCTATGTGAAGACAACTTGCTGTCTTACTCCATTTGGCAGATGCTGTTCCCAAACCTGTTAATACTGTGCCATGTAAAGAAACTGTCACAGTTCAGCAGAAACACCTGCCTTTCTATGACAAAGGCAATACTCCTGTGATACCTGTGCAGAATCTTAGCCAAAACTGTATCCCATCTGACTCCTTGAGTCCAGAAAATAAGAGTGCAGAAGTTAGCGATACACGTAAGTATTGCTTTCAGCTCTTTCCTCTGGTGGATTTCTCACTAATATAATCTCTTATAAAGTACATCTCTCCTCCTTTTGTTTTTTTTTAGCAATCAGAAGCACAGTGGCAGTAGCTCTTGTAGGAGTTTTCCTCCTAATTCATTAAATACTATTTTCATCGCATTAATCATTATATTATCAGCAAGTAGAAGCAACAGGACATGCAGACAGCCCAAAAACTAAGAAAAAATAAATAACTGTTTTATATAACTTGCAAGGGTCATTTTTTTTAAAGAAAGAAAGTATATGACTAGAATTTGGATAAATGGAGTAGATCTATCAATATATCTCATTAGAATTTTGGGCAGGGGACTCCATACAGAATATAGTGGATGATATCACCAAACAAAAATTCTCATGATAAAGGTCACAATTTGTATTTTAAAAATGGTTTCAGCCGGGCATGGTGGCACGTGCCTATAATCCCAGCACTTGGGAGGCTGAGGCAGGAGGATCATTGCGAGTTTGAGGCCAGCCTGAACTGCACAGTGAGACCCTGTCTGAAAAAGACAAAGACAACAAAATGGTTTTACCCTCCTCTATCTTGTCTTATCCAAAGTAATATTTGCAGATAGTATGTACATGTATATGAAGTCCTCAAAGTGAGACAGTAACAAAATTAGTATAACCAATATCCTTTTCACTTAAACACTTTTCCTTATTTTATTGACATTACAGGTTTTCATTGTTTTTCGTTTTATGAACTGAAGAGTGTCACAAATAATTTTGACGAGCGGCCTGTTTCTATGGGTGGCAATAAAATGGGAGAAGGAGGCTTTGGTGTGGTGTACAGAGGCTGTGTGAACAGCACGGCTGTGGCCGTGAAGAAGCTCGCAGCGGTGAGTCCCGTGGCCGGGGCGGAGGAGTGTCTCCTAGTTCACACTGCATGATTGTCTTCAGGAAGTACGTGTCAGGGTGCAAAGCTGGTACTTCAGAACACTTGAAAAGCTGTCGAGAGCTATAGACTGCATCTTAGAGAAGTCTAGTCGTGCATACACACTTGTCGTATAATTTTGACAGATTTACATAATAAAGTTGAGCATATCTCCTCTACACAGTGCCTTGGTACAAACAAGATTAAAATGGTAAAAGTACTAAAAAAAGTTATGTGAGTTTGCATTACTTTTCTCATTTGAAAATAAAGTTTGGAAAACATGCATTAAGAGATCAAACAATTTGGTCTGTGTCTTTTTTCCCATTTCTGTTGAGCTTTTCACTGGCTGCTTAGTGATTTGTTATATTGTAAGCCTGTAAGTCATTTTTTTGTCATAGATGCAAACAAACACTGTTGCAGGTTTTGATTTTATTTTTGTATTCAAATTTGCTTATCTTCTACTACACAGATTTTTTTCCCTAAAAAAATTGGGAAAATTATTTTATTTTGTTCCAACAACCTCACAACAATTAAGTGAGGTTTATATTTTTTTCCATTCACTGACAAACCATGGACCTTGAGCGAATCCATCATAGGTCTAGGTCGCTATGAAATGAGGATAATACCTTATCATTTTAAAGAAAGCAGGTCAGTTCTCTTTCTCTTGAGCCCTCTTTCAGCTTTAAGAATCAAGGGATTACTGTATTGTATAATGTTGTATGATACTTTTTTTCAGATGGTTGATATTAGCACTGAAGACCTGAAAGAACAGTTTGATCAAGAAATAAAAGTAATGGCAAAGTAAGTGTTAATTTTGCAATGCAATGCAGGAAAAAGACAAGATGGTGTAGGAACCAGGTTTCCTACCAGAATGTACCAGGAACTACGGATACTTGCGAATACAGATACATAAAATTAAATCAAAGTATTTCGATTACTAACTTGCGCTCTTCAACTCTATGACTGCATATACTCATATGCCTGTGTATTATTAATAGCAGTCAGTGTTTTAAATCACAGTAAAGTTACATGGAATTTGTGCTATCTTTAGAATAACAGATAAGGTAAGACTTGTACAGTAACTAGAGAAATATTACATGCAAAGATGTTTAGGATGCACTGACCCACAGTATTGATTTATCACTTTTTTTTTTTGGCAGTACTGGGGATCGAACTCAGGACCCTGCGCTTGCTAGGCAGACGCTTATTCCACTGAGCTATATCCCCAGCCCCCTAACCCACAGTATTGAGATATTAACCATCAAGAAGGGTAGGAAAATCAAATCAGAAAATTTATTTTAGTAATTATAGTGATTTGCATACATATGACATGCTAGACGCTATACTATGTACTTTCTGTGCATGTGTTTACTTAATTGCTTCGACAACTGATGTAGCTTCTTAAACTGAGATTTAAAAATATTGAATAGGGGCTGGGGATATAGCTCAGTGGAATAAGCGCTTGCCTAGCAAGTGCAGGGTCCTGAGTTCGATCCCCAGTACCGCAAAAAAAAAAAAAAAAAAAAATTGAATAACTTGCCCAAGGGATGGGATTCAAATCCAGATCTGATACCTGAGTTTGAGCTTTTAATCTGAATCCTAATAGGATTTATCAGAGTACATGCATGAGGCCATCACTGTAAATCATCACTTGTAGTTACATAAGCTCAACGAATAATTAATAGGCTGGAATTGTTTTACCTCCATAGAAGTAATTCATACTCTAAGAAGATCAAAACTTTTTTCAGATTTGTGTTCCCTTCCACCATTCACCAATTCTAAAAGTAACTTATTCCAAGTAGATAACCTGGGAAATACAGGAAAATACATTCTAAAACAAAACATCTCTTAAATATACCACTCAGAGATAACCATGGTTTCATGTGCTTAATTCAAGATGTATATATCACATTTTCCCATGTCATTAAAAATAGTTTGAAAGCATTTTAAATTATTCACAACATTCTAGAATAGATGAAGTCATATTTTATTCGCCTTAGTATCTTTTTCTAACTTTCAGTATTACAAATTCAAGTTCCTTTAGAGATCATTATGTGTAAACCATTAATTGTACTTCTGCTTATTTCACCAAGATAAAGTCCTAGGCAAAGGTTAGTAAGTCAAAATGCACACTTTCAAAGGTTTTCCAAATACATGTTCAAAGCTGCTTCATAGATATTAACTTAGCACCACTGACTGACTAATCCCAGCACCATGCACATGCTAAGAACCTGCTGTACCACTGAGCTGCACCCTCAGGGCCAAATTATGGTAATTTATATTCTTTTCAGCAGTGTATTACAGTCTCAAGCCTAACTACTACCTTTACCACCACTAAATACAAGTTTTAACCATTTTTTTTAATAAAGCACCAGACTCTGGACATTATTTGGAGAATAACCTTGGGCAAGTTTCTTAACTCTCTGTCCATTAGTTTTCTCATCTTTAGAATGAAATAATAATTGTACCCTATTATGAAAGTGAAATAAAGCAAGTAAATTATGAAAGTGCCTCACAGATAATTCCAACTCAGAAAAGATTAATGAGTTGTATTTAAAATGTGACAACTTGGTGAAAACTGAAGCACTTACTGTACTTACTCAATTTATACTTCTCAAAATGTGTGGTTAGAGGAAGTCAGATTTGGTAAAAAGTAGTGCCAGAATTAGGTCATTTCTGAGTGAGCAGCGCAAGTAAGCACTGAGTATCATTTGTCCTGCACCAGGCATGTTTCTAGGCTCACATATATTTGTTCATTTAATTATCATAGCATCCATATAATATAATAGGTAATATTTTTTCTATGCTGAGGAAATAAAGGAGCAGAGGCTCAGGAAGGTTGTTAACCGTCCATAGGTCACATCCAAGAAGTAGTAGAGATGGACTTTGAACACCGAGCCATGGCATCCCACAGATGCCTGGAGTTCTGTTATATACTGCATTCTCTTTAGTTTTATTACTCTGAAATGTATTAAAAAACTTGTTAAGTTATAAATAATGATATAATTAAAGATCAGAGATAAGTGAACTTGATTTGAATAAAGGTATTTTGAGCATGTTAAAGAGTATTGTAACATGTTGCAGATTTCTTGAAAGTTTTCTAAAAGTATGAATAGACTTTCTGGCATCATCTTTGTATAATCATTAAAAATTATGCTGAGTAGAGATAAGCCAGACTAATCCTTAACCATACTATCAGAGGTTTCAAAATTTGAATCATTGAGCATTGACTATTAAATAGAAAGAGGTTTTCCTTCTGTTGACCAATATTACTAAAAAAGGAACTGTTACCGAAAATGAGAAACAAGTACAGTACACATGTGTGCATAAACATGTACCACATCATCAGTGATCTATAACATTCTTTTTTTCCTCTCAGCTGAATAACTTTTAACCTACAGCTGAATATATATTCATGACCGTAATTATGCATGTAAAATAATCTGTCACAGGTGTCAACATGAAAACCTCGTAGAACTACTTGGTTTTTCGAGTGACGGTGATGATCTCTGCTTAGTGTATGTTTACATGCCCAATGGTTCATTGCTGGACAGGCTGTCTTGTTTGGTAAGATATTTTGTTCATAAGATTGTTTACCTTTCTGTTTCTGTGTTGAAATATTAAAACTTTGTGACAGGATCATGTAAGCCACATTACACTTAATATGTTTCCTGGTTTGTGAACATTGACCATGTTTATGTAAACCTCTGGGACTGCCGATCTCTTAGGTGAGAACTTAAAGCACAAAACTGTCAGTCAAAGCCAGACTTTGAAGGTGTTCGTTTATACTTTCGTCTTCAAATAATGAACGTTAACCCCTGCATGATCTTACTTAGAAATTATTTTTATCAAGGTAAAAAAATTATATTCCTGAATTCTTACTGATAATGTTACCATATTTAGTTGTTGCCTAGAAAAATGCTGTTTTATATTTTTCTACAGACTTTTTTTATCCCCTTTTGCTAAGTTGGTTTGTTTCTTCATAAGGATGATACTCCCCCACTTTCTTGGCACATGAGATGCAAGATTGCTCAGGGTGCAGCTAATGGAATCAGTTTTTTACATGAAAACCATCATATTCATAGAGATATTAAAAGGTAAATGTTTCTGTAAAAAACTTTCTAGAAAGCCACCTTTAAAGGATAATTTGCTCTCTTTTTATTTACTCTTCACGGACATGCCTTAACTTAGAGCCGCTTTTCTTCCCCATGACTCTATGGAAGTTCCTCTCCTTAAAGATACCTATAGTCTCCAGCTCTAGAAAGGATGAAAGCATCGTTACTGTCCCCTGCATCACTGGTACCTTTTCATCTTCCTGCCTTAGTGTGTCTACCATCCTTCACCATGTTCTTGCTGAGTCGACTTGAACCAGTCCCCATGTGTGGGTGACTCTCCGATGTGTGTTCTCACCCCCAGTGCAATATTTTCAGCATCCTGTACCAAAACTCTGCACCTGGATGTTCCCTGGATGGCCTTCCAGCCTGTACCTCAGAAATCAGTTCCTCATCTCTTTACTTCGAAGTCTTTCTATTTTCTTCCTGATCAAAAAAAGTCACTATTCACTCACTCTCCCATACCTAAGACTTGCTTATTCCCTGTGTCCCCTACAAAGTTCTATTATTTATGCCCAGTGTTCTGTCTCTGTTTAAGAGCTACATCTTCGTTATCTTTTGCTGGCCTCATGGTATACCTTCTAGTCGACCTAAAACTGATCTGTACCACGTCTAGTCTATTCACAACACTGCCGGGCTGTGGTCCTAAAAGTCAAGTCAGTCACATTAGTGACCTTCAGTGAGAATTGCAGAGTCCCCTGTTGCTCGGGGGACAGCGTTCAGACTCTTCTCTTTGTTCTGTGGACGCTTGTTTTCGACCCTGATCCTGTGTACTGTGCACTTCCCCGTTTCTTCGTCACTTTGGTCCTTTTGCCTGACATGCCTTTTCCCCCTCGTCTGTCAACTTCTAAGAATCCTCCAAACGAAGCCTGCTTCTCACTCCTCCTTCAGAGTTTCCCTCTGGTCTTTCCAGTACATGCTTGTTCCTTCAGCATTTTGTCCCTGATATTATTATCATGTATCACTTACTAATTTTTAAAAAATTATTCGTATGTATTTGTCACAGACAAGATTCTAAGCGTTCCTCCCTATTGAGCTCTGAGCTTAAATACCACAGTCCATCTGGAGCTCAGTACGGCTTCATTGAGTGTATATGATGAATAAAGGAAGATCTCTTAGCCATAATCTTTCCACTTCACGAGATTCCAGACAGCACAGAGAAAATAGTAGTTTGAGGAAATGAATAATTGAGTTACTTTGGAAATTTGTCCTTAAATAACTTGAAAAGATTTAGGAAAGAAATTCAGGGATGGTACTTTTGGCATATTTCAAAGCCAAACATTTAAAAAATACCACATGTCATCAGTCTTATAGAAGAATAGAATACAGCAGAGCAGAAAGAGTGGCGTAGAGCAGTATGGAACACTGGGAAGGGGGAGGGGAGGGGAAAAGAAAGAAGTTCCTACAGGTCGCCAAAACACAGTGGGGTGCAGGAAACGCTTCCGGTTAAGATAACCCAATGACTAATGACGGACCTGGGAACGAGCAGAAGAGTGTGAAATTCTCAGCACACAGAAATTATTAATGTTTAAAAAAGGTAGAACTACTTCTCACCCTGATTCGTTTATTACACAGTGTACATGTACTGAATTACCATAATGTACTCCATGATGTCCAAATACTATGTCTTAATGAAAAGAAGTAATAAAATTTAAAAAGAAAGAGAATGGTGCTTTGGGGCCAGGGCTGTAGCTCAGTGGTAAAGCACTTACCTAGTAAGCAGAAGGCCTTGAATTCAAATCTTAAAAGAAAGAGAGAGGGAGGGAGGGAGGGAGGAAGGGAGGAAGGAAGGAAGGAAGGAAGGAAGGAAGGAAGGAAGGAAGGAAGGAAGAGGGACACAGGTAAAAAGAAGGGAAAGCGGAAGGAAGGAACACAAATGGTGCTTTGGAAGACTGGAGGAAGCTGCCCTACGATAAGTTATTTGTAGAGTAACAGAAGCATCTTGTTTACAAAGCTTAATTCACTTTTACTCTCATAAATGTTCTTTAAGAAACACAAAGGAAAACAATCATTTCTCTGTGGCTCTAGTCTGAAGCCTAGATTTATTTAGACAAATTTTAGGGTGTTGTATTTACTACAAAGTGTGACAAGAAAAACATTTCTTCAAATTTAAATTTTCCCAGTGCAAATATCTTATTAGACAAAGACTTCACCGCCAAAATATCGGACTTCGGGCTCGCACGGGCTTCTGAGAAGTTCGCCCAGACAGTGATGACGAGCAGGATCGTAGGCACGACGGCTTACATGGCACCCGAAGCTCTGCGAGGCGAAATAACTCCCAAGTCAGACATCTACAGTTTTGGCGTGGTGAGTAACCTGGGTTGGCCCTGTCCTGCGGCTGTGGAGTTAAACTGGAATATTTCAGTGTGCTTTTCTTGTTCAGCTCTCATGATTTTTTGTTTCACTTTAACCTCTAGCTACACTAGAAAGTTTGTAAGAGCTCTAATGTATAAAAAAATTTATGCCAATTATGGAGGCGCACGCCTGTAATCCCAGCACTCGCAAGGCTGAGGCAGGAGGATCGTTGTGAGTTCGAGGCCAGCCTGGGCTACAGAGTGAGCTTAAGACCTGTCTGAACAGTGTAATGAGACCTTGTCTCAAATTTTTAAAAAAATTAGTTTATTTTTGTAATTACCTCAGGAAATTACTTTGTTGTCACCCAGAAGTAGGATGAAGCTTAACGCATAATTATGATGTCATAAAATACAGACTTTAGTCTCCGATTTTTTTAACATTTTCTTACCTAGCAGTGTGTTCCTAAACATTGTTAAGGTGGAAGGACAGGTGTGGGTGCTTGGAAAGATGGAGAGCTTTTGGACTCATCTTACTGTTCCGTGTATGTCACGTGTCTGAAATTTGACTTTGTTGCACTGCAAAGCAAAGGCACAGTGTTACAGAACTTGCCTACTGTTTAGAAAATAATACAGAGGGAATTATTCTAGTGAAAAGTCTCCTACAAGAGAGGAAAAGGATTGAAAGTGTCCAGAATACATACTGAGAGGAGCCGGTTATTCAGCCAGATGTCAGTGGGAAAGAAAAGCTCATGGACAGGCCGGGCTGCAAGGTGTGTGGAGAGTGCGGAATGCCGCCGTGCATGCTCTTCCCGTTAACGCCTAAAAGGCACGTGTGCGGTGCAGAAATGGTACTCAGAGTTCATGGTGAAGGCCTCCTCGGCCAGGAGTATAACTCCGGCTTTGATCTTCAGCACCACAAAACCTTGTAAAATCCCGTATTCCTTTTGGTTTCCATATGTGGTCCTCAGTGGTATGTCAGTGAATTCCTTTTTTCTTCACAGGTTTTATTGGAAATAATAACTGGACTTCCGGCTGTGGATGAAAACCGTGAACCTCAGTTATTAGTAAGTGATAGAGGCGTGTTTTTCTAGCTTTTCTCTTTTGCATTTTCAGTCTTCATACAGATGGGTAAATTCAGCGTCTGGAGATGGCATTTTCTGTCAGCAGTGTTTTCCACTGACTGTCTATAATGCATATTACAGACACATGGAAGAGCATTAAATATTTCTAACCTCAGCTTGTCCATGCAGTACTTGTGAACCCTAGAAAAGTCGGCAGTTTTTTGGTTTTTTTTGTTCTGCAGTGCCAGGGATTGAACTCGGGACCTTGCACTTGCTGGGCAGGCACTTACTCCATTGAGCTATATCCCCAGCCCCCAAAAAATCGTTTGTGTATTCTTCATTGTGATTTCTTTGAGTAAAATGAAGCTAGAACTAACGGATATTTGAGGTCCACTCAAGTGTATTTTTATTACTTTTACGGTGGTTACTAACAGCATTTTCATCTCAGGAAGAAAAAAAATATCATGGCTTCCATTTAAATTTGTATCAGAATAGTATTGCTAGTAAAAGGTCTCTGTTCCACTTTGGAGTATTTTGTGAAATTATTGTAGAAAACATTGATTTTTTTTTTTTGTAGTAGACATTTCATTGATAACTTACAAGCAAGATAACTGAATAGTAAAACAATAGGGAAATGATGCCTTATCCTTTTTTCTATGTAATTTTGAAAACTTTGAGAATCATTTTATAAAATTAAAGATTTATGGAAATATATACTCTCATGCATAAGTTTTTCTTAAAATTAGTTAAACATCTGTACTGACTTTATTCTAATTTATATGACCTAATGAGAGAAACCAGTCCCAGAAATCCAGGGAGGAAATTGTATATATCAGTTATATATATTAATTTTATCTTATATATATAAATATATCACATATATCATATATATGACATGTGTTATATATCATGTATATATTACATATAATATATGTTATATAATATTATATAGATGATGTCCCTAGAGTTGGGGTTAGAAAGATATCATTTATTTGCTCAAGGGTCCAGTCCTACACTGTTCTGAGGAAAACGTAAGTACAGTAGATGTATATAATAGTTTTATTACATGTTCATTATAAACCCATATATTATAAAGCTTTCTATGCTCTACTGGAAATTTAATAGTGCTGTATTGCGTAACATACGCTTCACATTCAAGAATATGTATAGAAGAAAGTATTATGAAAAGTAATTTTTAAATTTTTACCGTGACACATTAAAAAGTAAAATTTTGCCTTAGAGAAGTTACATTCTCTGTCCTACTGGTCATTGGAGGTGAGGAGAGCAGGCTGAACTGGAGGTGCACCCTGTGTACAATGTGTGTGTGTGTGTGTGTCTGTCTGTCTGTCTGTGCATGCGCACACACGCATGTGTGTGGCACTGAGGATCGAACCCAGAGCCTTCACTAAATTGCCCAAGAGGGACACATTCTTACAGTCTTCCTGCCTTAGCCTCCCAGAATATTCTGGGATTACAGGCGTGTACCAACACACCCAGCAGGAGGTGCCATTTTTCAGCCATTCATGTGTAGACTTAGGTAGAGCACTGGGTATAGCTTGGATTATATTGAGAAAGTATATATATATATTATATATATAGGAAAAATGCAAGAGGACGCTGGGTGTGGTGGCGCACACCTATAATCCCAGCATTCAGGAGGTTGAGGCAGGAGGATTGCTGCGAGTTCAAGGCCAGCCTGTACTGCAAAGCAAGCCCCTGTCTCAAATAAAATAAAATAAAGTAAAATGACCCTACAGAGAAGAAGGAGAAAAAGAAGCAGGAAAGGCCACAGGTGGCACCTAGTATGTCTCTGTGTTACAGTTTGTGCTTCTCAGGCAGGATCTGCCTGTACAGGGGCCTCAGTTTTCCATGCAAGTACTTAAGACTCTTTGCACCCTTCACAGTGTACAAAAACTGCAAAACTTTGGCCTGATGAAGAAGTACTGAAAAATACAGAGTCGCAAGGCTCATACTTCCTCCTGTAGTGATGAAGAGCCATAAAGCATCGGGGAGGACTGTACTCTTTCCCCCATTCTCAGGGCTTGAAGGTGACTTGACTATAAAGTAAGATTTTAACACAAGTGCCACTGAGGTGGGTCCTTTAATGAGCCCTTACGTCACTAGATCCTGCCATTGCCCAGATGCTTTCATAGGTTATTTTTTGGAAGGGTTTTTGGAAGGTTTATATCGTACCCCTCATAAATAATCTTTTCCATCTATACTGGTTTCCTCGGGTGCCATTAAGAAAAAAGCACAAACTGGATGACTTAACGTGACATTCAGGAGACCAGAAGTCTGAAATCAGGGTGTCAGCATGCTTCTTCCGCTTCTGACTGCCGCCCCGTCAGTCATCTCTGCTCTGCGGCCACACGGTCTTGTCTGTGTGTTTTCCTCTCTCTAGATGCTTGCTGTCGGGCTGGGGATATAGCTCAGTGGAATAAGCGCTTGCCTAGCAAGCGCAGGGTCCTGAGTTCGATCCCCAGTACCGCAAAAAAAAAAAAAAAATAGATGCTTGCTGTTGGACTTAGTGGCCATCTCAATAACCCAGGGTGACCTCTTTGTAATATATTTAACTTCAAGTTATAGTCTAGTTTATTTCTTTTTATTTGCAACTTTTAACGAAGACTTTTAACACTCAATTTAAAGCTGGATATTAAAGAAGAAATTGAAGATGAGGAAAAGACAATTGAAGATTATGTGGACGTGAAGATGAACGATGCTGACCTCACTTCAGTTGAAACTGTGTACTCTGTTGCCAGTCAGTGTCTGCATGAAAAGAAAAACAAGAGACCAGACATTAAGAAGGTATCGGTTTTTCACATTCATTTAAAAAATGAAGGGGATGAGGCACCTTCTTTTTATCCTGCAGGTACATTTCAGACCAGCCGTGTAATAGGATTCTTTCGTTTGTTCTTTTTAAAAGGTTCAACAGCAGTTGCAAGAGACAACAGCTTCTTAAAACTTTATAAACTTGGAACTTTTTATATACAGCTCCCTACACCATTTTTACACTTAACTTTTTCTAAGCGTGCTTTATCTTTAACAAGGCAGCGCGGGGCAGTGCAGTGGTTGTTGAAGCGTGCATTGACTCTCCGACAGATGAAGTAGAGCCACCCCGTCAACACTACGCTCTCCTCACTTAGGGTCAACCTGGGATCCACGTTAATCCCCGAGACGTTCCTTCACATGTCACCAAGCACGGTTCAGGTGGCAAGATTAGCAGGAAGAGCACTGGGCTGTAAGATGCAAGAGCCTGGTCCGAAGCGAGCCGACCCCGCTCCTGCTGGAAACTTGGGGCGAACTCTTAGCTGCCTTGAGCCTTGTTTCTCCTCCATCTGTAATGTTGGATTAATATCCACTGTGCTGCTCTGACACTTGTGATGCAAAATATACCAACATTGTGTGACTGTTAAAGCGACACAGCACATAAAGTTTAGAGATGCAGTTATGAAACGCCAGTGACACTGTTCTCAGCACTCACCCCGAGCCGGGCGCCTGGTGAAATGCAGTGGTGGCGCGGCCATCCTTAGACTGTAGGGTCCTGCGGAGCTGAGAGGGTTTTGCAGGTGCGGGTCGGGGCCCCAACCAGCTAACTTTGAGCGTGGAAGGGCAACGTGCGAAATGGTCCTGGGAGGGTTGCGTGGGCCTAATAGAAGGCGAGAGCCTGCTGTGCGCCCCGGGGGAAGTGAGCACCCTGCTATGCCAGGGCCTCCCTCGGGACCTACCAGACCCACAGGACCTACGGGGCGCAGCCACCCTGCAGCTCGGGCCACCAGGAAAGAAGCATGGCCTTGGGTGTACAGCCCTAGGATGGAGGCCGAAAGCACTGAGAACAGTGCAGCTTTCTGATGGTACCACAGCCCCGGCTGGCGGCTGCATTTCCGCTGTGTGAGCTGCTCAGGCTAAGCCCTGCGTGAGCCGTGCCAGGACCGCTGCCATACTGAACTGTGGAATAATAAATGAGTTGCATTAAGTAACTAAAGTTGCAATAATTTATTATGCAGCAGTAGAAAATGAATACAGAGTCTCCCCTGGTGATTCTTCTGATGATTCCGTCGTGTTTACAGTCCACTGGGGGTTTGCCGTACTGGCTTTTGCTTTTCCTGAGGCCCCGGGCTTTGGTAATTGGTGTTTCACCTCAGAAAGTGAAACACCTCCACCAGCACTGGAAAATACATTTTTAAACTGTGCTAAGCATAAAATGCTTAGTTGGTTTATATCGTTCAAAAATTCATTTTATAGATTTGAGGGAGCAGAAAGAAGAAATGTACTAAGCCTGAAAGTTGACAGAAAATCTGCTGTGTGAGGGAATGCCTGGTGTCTGCGCATGTTTGCTTGTTCTGTAACCACTTTTTCAGTTCACGTTCAGAGCAAAAGTGAGTAAAGCAAGACAGCAGGATATGAGCATCTTTTATACCACACCGTGAGACTTTCCTGAACCGTCTCCCGGGAAGCAGATGGAAGGTTTTCCCAGTGACCTTTATAAATTAGGTATGTAAGCAAGAGAGAAACATTTGCTAGTTGGAAAGGTAAAAAGGCAAACAATAAAAGGATTTAATTAAAATTAATCTCAACAGGAACCAACACAATCTGAGGCACTTTATGGTTTATAACACCTGATACTTATTTTATTAATTAAATATGTGATAATTTATTGAAATTAAAACATGTATGTGAAATAGCATCTATGTGCCTTTGATTAAGGATTCTGATCATACCATATAAAATTTTAAAAATAAGCTATTTCATTGATTTTGAAAAAGTCACAATATACTTTGGGACATGTTCCTAATTACCGTATTTATGAAACGTAGGCCTAATATCCCACAGGTAAGACTGTACCTTAACTCTTGAAGGCAAAATGTAGTAAACTAATGCCACCAAATCAGATGTTAATACATGGTTTGTCCACTGGCCTGAAAGTTTCTAAGCTGTCACAGACCTCTAATCTTGTGTGACTCTCTTTACTGTGAGAATGAACAACAGAGTGGTTGCATTTGGCTGGTCCTGGACGGTATTGGTGCAGAAGTTCTCAAGAGGGCCGGGGATATAGCTCAGCAGCACAGAGCCTGCCTGGCAAGCGTAAGGTCTGAATTTGATTCCTGGTACCCAAAAAAAAGTTATGAAGAGAAATAATGGACAGGCACCTTTTAAATGTTTCCTTTCAGACAGACGTGCAGGGTCTGTGGTGACAGCTATGTATGTAACCCCCTAACTTTTTTAGATACAAAAAAAAGGATTTCATAACGACACATTGGACAGGGTTTATAAACTCTGATACTTTCACGTTGCCACCTCCAATAGCTGATTGTGCAAACCAGCGAGTGGGGGTAGCACAGTTGAGAACCACTGGCCCACCCAGTTTTCAGAAAGAGCACGTTTCTTCCTATATTTCTGATGTATTCTTTTGCAGATTAGCTAGTTAAAATTTTTTAATTACAAGCTTCTCTTAATGTTCTATGAGAAATGAGCAGATGTTAAGAATGTTTAATCAATGTTTTTAATTTTCTGACATTGTGACCATTCTGATCGCTAGATTGCATCTTTCTAGATAATGTCTCCATCTCTTTTAGAAGTAAAAATTTAATAAAGGACTGTATCCCAGCTTCTCCTTCCATAGTGACAGAACTTTCATTATAAGGAAATTCAGCGGGTTATTCCAGGTTTGATCCCCAGCACAGAGACAGAGAGGAAGAAGAGAAAAATCTCTGGTCAGGCATTCTTCACGAGTCTGGCAGGAAAATGCTCTCCTCACTCTGCTCTAGGAGGTACTGCCACACCAAGGTTCTTTTCAGGCCTAGGAAATGGCCAAAGACTTTGGAAAATTTGCCCTTCCATAAAAGCAGTGAAAAAAAAGTAGAACAGAAGCTAAGCAAAGGCCAAGGTTTGTGGCGACTTTGTCCAGGAAGAACAAGCTCTCCGGCACTTTTGGTTTATCCTAATTCCATTTCTTACCTCCCGGCTTAGTAGTCACTTTGCAAATACAGCCTCCAGCAGCAACGTCTTCGGGCAAGGTCTCAGGCTACAACCCACAGTGGTCACCTCCTTCCTGCTGTTGCAAGTGTACGCATTGAGATAATGGCCAAAAGGGAGCCCAGCCGTTTCGCAACGCCTGATTATAAGGGGTCTTCTCTTGCGAGCAACCATTTCTGACAGCCTGAATTTAATCACTCTTAAAAGTTGTTGCTCTGGACAAAGACATAGATGATCTCAGTGCAGTTAACAAGGATGAAGGGTCAGATGGGAAGATCACAGGAACTCCTGGTTAGAGTTCAGGGAGGCTTTATTATCCATAAAGCTTATCTCTGTCTCTGGAGGAAGAGTCGGAATTGCTAGTTGGGCTGACTTCTCATGCAACCAGCTCTAGCACAACACTGCAGCAGAGAGTGCACCCCATCTGAGCAGGGCACACTGCAGTGCTTGCTCCCGATAAAGCCCTCCCTGCTTCCCACAGCTGACATGTGGTCTTAAACTCAGTGAAGCCACAAGGGTCGGTGCTGTTCTATTAAATCTGTTTATCCTGAAGTGTCTTATGGATGGGTGAGAAGAATGCACATCCTGCCTCTCCTTCCGGGCTGCTACATTTCATAGTAGCTTAAAAGAAAAGCTGAAGCACGAAGTGTTTGTTATGGCTGAGAAAAGCTCCAAGATATTCCTGGAAACCTAGAAATGCACACATGCTACATGCACAGTCAGAAAAGATCTCAGGAAGCTGTATGCTCTGACCTCTTGTTGAGTTGAGGGCTTTGTAGAGGCTGGAAGTGAAAACTAAAGCAGACTGGAAACAGCCTGCAGAGTGTGAACGGCGGCCTACAGATACCCTGGGGAAGTAAATATGCCTGTTCTTTAGCTGATGACTAGCGTGAATATGCACTTCTATAACCGCACATGAGAGAGAATACAGACTTCACAAAAATAACCCTTACAGTCACTAAGCAAAGAATACCTGAGGCAGTCAGCAACTAACTGGGCATGGTGATATGCACTTACAATATCAGCACATGGGAGGCTGAGGCAGGCGGATCACCAGTGAGTTTGAGGCCAGCCTGAAGTATAAAGGGGGAAGAATTTTATTTTTAAGTCATAGCACTATTCAAATGTCTACTTTTCCACAAAAATACACTAGACATTGGTGGGAGATACAAGCTGAGGAGTCCCAGGTGTTGTATGCACTACAGACAGACATTAGGATACATTAAATGTGTTCAAAGAAGCAAGAGAAATCATCTGTAGAACCAACGATGGCTCACCAACTAGAGAACATTACCAGAGATAGAAATTACACAAAGTAATAAAAAAGATTGACATTTAAAGTACAGTAACGAGTGGAAAATTCACTAACAAGGTTCACCTGCAGATACATTCAGGCAGAAAAGAAACTTTGCAATTCAAAATAAATTACTTAAACAAAAAAAAAAAAGATGAAAATGAACACAATCCCAGAGAATCATGCAACACCATCTAGCTTACCAACATATATATAATGAAGGAAGAGAGGGGAGAGGGAAAATATTTGTACAAACAACAGCCCAAAACTTTGCAAATGTGATGAAAAAATCCCATTCAAAAAGCTAACTGCAATAGGTTAAACGCCAAGAAACCCACACCTCAATGCATAATCAAGGCTAGACTGCCTTGGAAGGATCACAAAAGTGACTTTTCTCAGTAAGAATAGCTGATTTCTCAGCAGGAACTACAGAAATGAGAAGACAGTGAGATCATATACTCAAGAGTGCAGAGGAGTGCCAACCAATAATTCCAGCAAAGTACCTTTCAAAACAGGATGAGTAAATGAAGACATTCCCAGATTTTTCTTAAATAAGAGTTGTGAAAAAGGAAAATCTGCTTTAAAGGAAGCAATGACTTCCTCAGGCTAAAATGAAAGAATATTAGAGAGTAATTTAAATCCCTAGAAAGAAATACCAGGGAAAGGAGAGGGGAAAGAAGGAGAAAAGGAAAAGAAAAACAAGAAGAAAGATGGGAACAAAGCTTTTTTCAGTGGGGGAGGAAACGGGAAAAAAGAATTAAGATACATTTTGTGCAGGTACAAAGTCCCTACGGTGAATGTGATCAATATGTATGACATGATGTATGTACTAATAAAAATAATAGTTTTTCTAACTTTGTTATTAGCATGAAAGGTCATGAAATAATAAAATATATGGTAAGACAAGAAAAAACTGATGAGCAAAAATACAATTTAGCTAGACGCTGACTACAGGAGACATATTTTAGATTCAGACAACAGCGTGAAAGAAAACGGATGGTAGAAGATACACCACACAAACAGTAATGTGAAGCAAGGACTGAAAATTTAAGGAGAATGTAGACAATTCAACAGTAATATTTGGAGACGTCAGTACCACACATGATAGAACTAGATTTTATAATATTGCAGGGAATTAGAGTACTTGAACTGTACTGTAAATGAAATAGAACTAAAATGCACCTATAGAATACTCTGCCCAGGAATGACAGAAAACATTTTTATCAGGTGCACATGGATAATTTTTTAGGATGGACCAATCCATACGTTAATCCATAAAACAGATACATACATTCCGAGTAGCTGCTATAAAAAATCTGTGGCTGAAAACAACAGACATGTATTCCCTTGCAGATTTTGAGTTTGGATATCCAAAAGTCAGGGTCACTGGGCCAAAATCTGTGGTTAGCTGTGCTGTGCTTCTGCTAGATGCGGATACATTCCTTGACTTGTCTAGCATCTGCTAGTTGCCAGTCTCTTTTGGCTCCATCGTTCCAGTCTCTGCCTCCATCATAACATCATAAAAATCACGCCTCTATTTGTAGTCAAACCTCTCTTCTGTCCCTGGGATTGTTTTTAGGTACTACCCAGATAATCCAAGAAAAAAGTCTTCTCAAAAACCTAATTTAAACACATTTGGAAAGATCTATGTGTTGAATAAGGTACCATTTACTGGTACTAAAGAACAGAAGTCCTGATACAATTAAAAGAGTTGATAGCATTGGAAGTATGACCGCAAAATGGTAGTAGAACTTAATAACAAGGAAATAGGGGAGGATTCACAAGTATGAAGATATGAAAAATTCCTAATTAGCCAAGAAGAAATCACAAGAAAAACTAGAAAACACTTTAAAATGAATAAAAATATAACAAAACTTATGGGATGCTTCAAAAGTCGTGCCAGAAATAGGAATGAAGATCTTTTTAAGAATTCTAGCAAATTGAATCCAGAGGAGAGAACTACACCAAGTATAAAAGGAGTATACATTAAAACCAGGTAGAATTATTCTAGAAATGCAAGGCTGACTCAACAGAGAAAAATCAGTGCCAATCATACACCACTGTAACAGGATTTTAAAAAATGAATTACAGTATTGTTAGTAGATGCAGAGGATACATCCAACAAGATCCAGCACCCTTAAGGAAGAAAATTACTTATCAATTAGTAATAGATAGTAACTACTTCAGCCTGATAAAGGGTATCTAGAAAATCTCATAGTTGATGAATTGTGAGACTGAGAACATTTCCCCGGAGATCAGGAGCACAAAGACATCCACCCTCATCGTTTCTATTCGGTGCTGTGCTGGGCATTTTAGCTAGGATTATCAGGATTATCAAACCAAAAAGAAGGATGAAGCAGGGGGAGGGCATGATAGGGAGAAGAAATAAAATGAAGGGAAAGAACATAGAACTATGGATTTTTAGGTGACCTGTGTTAAATATAAATCTTACAAAACTTATGCACAGATGCATGGGAGGAGTAGTACTTGAGGTACAGGAAAATAAAAGTTGCAGCCTACAAGATAAATGTATGAAAATGGACTGCATTTCTATACCTTAGTAATGCAGAGCCTGAAAAAGACTAAGAAAAGTAATTTAGAACAGAATCTAAAATAATAAAATGTTTCGAAGTAAATGTAATCAAAGAAGTGCAAGACAAAATTACATAAGACAGCCTGTGCTTCTGGATTGGAAGACAATTTTAAAATGGCAATACTTCCTAAAATAATGTACAACTTCAGTGTGATCCTTAGCAAAATCCTAGCTGGCGTTTGTATTAATAAGCGACATTCCTTTGGAAATGTAATAACTCCAAATAGACACACATAGCACCCCCCCACACACACACATACACATACACACATGGACAAAATTAAGAGATTCACGAGTCCTAATTTCAAAATCTGCAAAACTACAGTAATCAAGACAGAATGGTATTGCCATAAGGATAGACATAAATAATTGACACATACAGAGTCCAGATATAAACAACAGGCCATCTTGTGTGTGTACAGACAGATGATTCCCAAAAACCATTCAACGGGATAAGAAGAGTCTTCAATACTTGGCGCTAGCCAGGCACGGTGGCACACACCTGCAATCCCAGGCTGAAGCGGGAGGACTGTGAGTTCAAGATCAGCCTGGCTACACAGCGAGTTCAAGGCCCATCTGAACTACATAGTGGGACCCTGTCTCAAACAAACAAAATATAAAGTGCTAGAACAAGTGTTACTAAAATGCAAAAGAATAAAGGTGAGCCCCTACATCACATAATATACAAAAAAATTAACACTAAGAAGATATAATACCTGAAAGTTAAAATGACAACCACCTCAGAAAAAACCAGGATGTAAGTAGTTTTGCTTTTGGATTAAACAACAGTTTCTTAGACATGACACCAAAAACAATCTTTAAAAAAGGATAAATTAGACCATTAAAATTAAAACCTTTTCTCAAAAGACGTGAACAAAAAGTGAAAAGATAACTGTTACGGTTGATACATGGTGTCAACTTGGGGAATCTGGAGGTTTGGCGGAGTGACTCAGCAGGAAGCCAGGGTGCTTATTTTGTACACATCCTGAGCCTGTGGAAGTGGAAGGCATGGACCTTGTGTGAGAGCTACAGCCCCCTGGGTGGGGGTAGCCTGTTTACATTTTAAGAGGCTGCTTGCAGCCATTCCTCCCTTTTGCTTTTGGGGTTTTTGCTGTGTTCTGCTGCCATGACCGTTTGCCCTCTGCCATGTGCCACTCTGCCTCTGAGCCAGCCGAGTATGGACTGAAACCTCCACAAACTGTAAGCTAAATAAACCTTTCCTTCCTTCATTTTGGGTGTTGGGTATTTTGTCTCAGCAATGAGAGAAAAGTGATCAAGACAATAACCCATAGAATGAGATACTGCAAATCAGATGTTTGATAGGAATCTATTATCCAGGATGTACAAAGCATCTTTCTAACTCAATAATAAAGGTACAAGTAACCCAATTTAAAGACAAGCAGAAGCTTGCATGGAAATATTTCCATGGAAGGTATATAAATAGCCCTTAAGTACATGAAAATGTGCCTAACATCATTATTCATTAGGAAAAGGCAAATCAAAATCACAATGATAAACCAGTTTATACTCATTAGCATGGCTACAATAATAAAATTTTTAAAACGTGAGGTACGGTGGCACATGCCTGTAATCCCCACAGGGGAAGGATGAGACAAGAGGACTGCAAGTTCAAGCACAGCCTAGGCAAGTTAGTGACTTTGCAAGACCCAGTGTCAAACAAAAACCAAATTGTATTTTCATTTAGTTTAAAAGTAAAGCAAAAACACATAAATGTGACTGAGAATATGGAGAAACTGGAGCTTTCCACCTTGCTGATCAGAGTGCAAAATGTGGCAGCTGCTGTGGGAAAGTTTGACAGTTTTCCCAAAAATTAAACAGAATTACCATGTGACACAGTATGTGATTATATTACTGCATGATTTGGGACATACACACCCTGGTGAGCGCCCCAAAGAACAGGAAACAGGAAAGCCAATTCATGTGCATACTAAGTTATAGCTCCTTCCACACTTAGCCTACCCTCCCAGGAAACAGCACCCCGGTTGTTGGATTTATCTCTGGATTTCCGTCTTCTCCCAAGTCTTGACTTTATTTTCAATTTTTTTTTGATTGAACTCAGGACCTTGCACTTGCCAGGCAAGCGCTTATTCTATTGAGCTATATCCCCAACCCCTTTATTTTCGGTTAGGGTAGAATTCCATCCCCTCCTTCTTAAAAGCTTCCTGATTTTTTCTACATCTCAATTCCTCAGTTCCCTTTGAATGCTTATCTTGCTTGGTCTATGGTCTTAATATTTATGATTTTACCATGAGTATTTATGACTTCTTTCTAGACTATCCTATCCAGGTAGAATGTCAAACGTCCAAACAACCGGATTTTTCTAGCTCTTATCTTTAGCTAGCATACCTAAAACATGCTTCTCTCCCAAACGAACTGAACATCTTAGAATTTCTTAAAAATAACATGGCTGTGTATTTCTGTATATTGCTCATCCTTCTGTTTCTTGAAGTAGGGACAGAGATATAGCTCTGCAGCACAGCACCTGCCTAGCAAGTGCAAGGTCTTGAGTTTGATTTCTGGTATCAAAACAAAAAAACAAAAAAACAAAAAAACAACCCAACCCAACATGTTTCTTAAAATGCCCTTAGCTCCCCTGCCCTCCTGGCTGGCTTATCATTTCTTCATGAGTCAGTGCGATTCTCCACTCTACTATCTGATTCCCCAGAATATGAGCCTCACCTTAAAAAAAAAAAAAGTACACATGTTAATATGTAAACTTAGTTTTTGAGAAGTTATGTATTGATTTTTTGTTTTCTGGTGGTCCTGAGGATCAAACCTGGGGCCTCATGTATACTAGCTTAAGTACCTTACCACTGGGCTACATGCACAGCCGTTACACTTAAAACAATTATGAGCCTGTTCAAAGTACCTGACGTTATCTATGACTTGAGCAGTTATTATCCACATTTTGTAGGTGAAGAAAGGAACTTGTCCAAAATTATGCAGCAAGTAGCAGTATGAGGATTTTCAGGCACTTGGCATGGATGTAACCTTCACAGCTACATTATGTCTATGTCAGTGTATTAGTTAATAATCACTTTGTAAGTTCAAAACTAAGTATTCTGCTAAAGCATTGATTCAAATATATACACACAACATGCAAATAAAATGAGTGTAGGTTCTATTCTTTTCCTTGTTGAATTAGACCCCAAAAGGTTAGGTGACTTCTTTCCCATGTCCATTACATTAATTCCCCACCTGCCTATATTCATGCCCCTTGCAAAATGGGTTAGTGATTCTTTCCATGAAAAAGCAGTCTATTCCCCCAGCCCTTATATATCTGGCCTGGCCTTGTGACATTTTGATTGCAGTAACTGATGACTCCATTCCAAGCCTAGGCCTTAAGGACTCTCGCACACTACTTCTGTCTCTAACTCCATCTCTCTCTCTTCTCCCTCCTGTTGTCATGAAAACAAGCCAAGCCGACAGTGGACCTGGGGAAAATGGTCATTGTTGTTTTAAACATTTTGGGGGTAGTTTGTTATACGTTAGTATAGTTGCAAGATGTAACTGACTTAGATAGCTACTTCCATGGTAGCCACACACAAATAAAAAAGGTATGGCCCAGCTTGCTACCAATACAGTAAACAGGAACCTAAGAAACACAATTTGGCTATATAAGCAAAGGAAATTGAAAAGGCTATGTACCACACTGTTCACAATGCACTCTTCAGGCACCATCATAGTTTTCCAAGTAGAAACACCATAGCAAACTTAAAATTGTTTTTAAGATTAGTCCTATAAGAAATTTTCTCCAATTTTCGTAGAAGATGTATTTTGCTATAACCCATCTTGGTTACTTTTCTCTTGCTGCTGAGACAAAATGTCTGACGCTCAAAATTAAGGAAGGAAAGGTTTATATAGCTCAGTTTGTGGAGGTTTCAGTCCATACTCAGCTGGCTCCAAGGCAGAGTGGCACATGGCAGAGGGCAACAGTTCATGGCAGTGGAAAACAGCAACAGCAACAAGAGCAAAAAGGGAGGCAGCAAGCAGCCTCTTCCCCTCCCTTACATTGTATGCAGACTGCCCAGCACAACCATAACATCCCCCTGCAAAAACCTATTTAACACTGAACTGCATACACAGGATTGCATTCCTTTTTGATGAATAGCAAATATTTTCAAGAATTTAGTGTCAGAAATATAAGTTTAAAGTGCAAAGTAAGATAGGAAATAGGGAAGTACAAGAGAAGGGGACCTGAGAAAGGGAGAGAGGGGCAGGTGGGTAAAGGGGGTAATAAAAATGATCAAAACGTGATGTGTGCACTTATCAGTTCCTCAAGATGAATATAATGATTATGTCCAACACGTATGTACTGATAAAACAAGAATGTCAAGCAGGTTGACTACTAAATGCTTCAATAGGTTAACTACACATGGCATTTTCATTATTACTGCAACAGTGGGAAAGTTATATCTATATGGTTACAATTCCCCATGCCTAAGTTCCAAACTACATAAAATCCTTCTTTGGACTCAGGCAGGCTAATTAATAAATGATCACAGGAACACGATTAACTTATCACCAAGTGTCGAGTTATGCAAATTTATCCAAGCATTAAAAAAAGCTATAGTAGAAAAATAGTACAGGACACACACAAGTTAAAGAGAAAAATTTTTATTGCAATATAAAATGCACTTATAAAATGTCCACAGAGGGCATGTAATTTTTGACTGCTATATAAATTTATTTGGAATATGTTATTCACCATCTAGTGCCACCTAAAACATAATATAAACAATTAGCTGTATTCTAAAACAATGCATCACTGATTCTCGGCAATCATCAGTTTAATAATAGTTTAAGATTATATAATCACATCTATATTCTGGAATGTCCATTGACTTTCATGTAGTGTAGTGGAATTTTGAGTATAATTGCACATGGATCTTATAGGAAAAACATTCACTAGTAAATTATTTTGTATTTTCCTGACAGGTGATCATCGTGACTGGAAATGACCGCTTCAGCTATGGTCTACAACATAGCGCCAGGATTCTTAATGCAGTAATCTGTGTGCATGTGTGTCTATTTGTGCACCCATGGAAAAACTTAAAGTGTTTCTTCAGTAAACAAGTACAACATTACTGTTAACTATTCTGCAAGTTTAAATAGTCTAATTATTTGTAAACAAACAAAAACCCCACACAAATACTCTATTTTTAAAATATCTGTCAAACCATAATTATGTGTTACTTTAACACACACGGAATTTCTGAAAGGTACATGATTACCTTAAGACATTAAGGTTTAGCAATAAATGCTTTATATTTTATACTATGAAATGTGTACTTCTAACATTTGTTTTATGCAGCATGAAGTTTAGGTCAAGAAATTCCAAATCCCAGAAACCTACAGGTCACTTAGAAAATTCCTCCCGGTTCTGGCTCCGCAGCAGGTTTAGCAGATTAAATATGAAGTGTTCTGGCTCCCTCTATTTCAAGTATCAAAGAAATATGAGGCTCAAATCTCTCCAGGTTGTAAATGAAGATACAAGGCTGTAGGAAAAGTTAAACATGTCTTGAAATAGGTACGAATTGAAACAAGATTAAATGTTTACCTGTGGCAGGCTGTTTAGCACTAGGATTTTAAAACAATTTTCAATTTGAATATTTACTAAAATGTGATAAAGAACCATTTGCCCATAAATACATAGTTTTGAAGAAAAAAAATTCTAACACATTTAACATTTTCATTTAGTTTTGTTTTCTTTTGAATCATACCAATTTAGATTTTAATCTGAACATAAATATTCAGCCTTACAGTACTTAAAATGAAATGACTTACTTTGGAAAGAAACATTTTTAAAGTACTAGAGAAAGAATTTACTAAGTCTGTGTAAAGTCAATGGGAAAGAAACATTTTTAAAGTACTAGAGAAAGAATTTACTAAGTCTGTGTAAAGTCAATGGCAACAGAGGTTCTGCAGTAGTGAAAATATCTGGTACCCTAGATACAGAGTGAGCTGATCTTCAGAAATCTTAATGCCATAAAAAAACCCAGAAAGTCAAATCTAAAAAACTGCTGCAACAAAGCATTATCTGTAAGAGTCGCAGACTCGACCCCAGCCTGACAGTTAGTGTTGCTCCTTCGGGTAGCAACTTCCCACCTTTCTGAGGCACACTGAGTTTTCAGCTTAGAAAAGAACCTAGCCTGGTCCGTAACATGGTCAGTAAGGAATATGAGTATTTTAAGGTCTTCCTGCTTCTTTAAAAAGAAAAGAACAAAAAAGACATCTCACTAAAGAGTATTAAGAAATATACCCTACTTTAAGATGTCAGACTGTCTCAAACTGACCCAATTATATAAAATTTTAAGAACCATGTAAAAGTGTGGAATCGACACTATGAAAACTGCGGCAAATTAAACATCACTATGTTGAAACTCTAGCTTTAACTCAAAAACAGAAATCATGAGTCTGCTATGACATCAATTTTAAAAACACATAGAAGTGAAAAGTGCTACTCTTCAAAAAGTATAATTTTTCTCTCTACTATATAACACGGAATGATTTCAGTTCTCCTGTACTAAAAGCTGATTTTTTTAAAAACTAGTATTGCAATGTTTAAGATAACAATTTTAATCAGTAGTCGCTTCTGTTTCAGCTGGACCCCGAATAAGTCTTCGTATTCCTCTTTTTCCTGCAGGACCTTTTGGTTTTGCAAAACTTTGCTTGTGTGCGTGCTGCTTGGGGTGCACTTCCTCATACAGGAAGTCGGCAGTCAGCTCGTCCCCATTGTCTATCTCGATCTGCAGAAAGGGAGAGCGGGAGCGCGAGTGTGATACACAGCGGCAACATTCCCAACCAAACGCGCGCAGCAAGTCAGTTTCAAGTGTAAACATTCACAACCGCATATGCACCCAGCAGGACAGCAGCAAGGCCCATGTTCATCGTTTCACTTCATCTTTTCTGAAGGAAGCTAAATAAGGAAGGGGATTCCAGTATGAAATCAGCTATAATCACTTGCTATTTCGTGGGCTCTTCCTGCTCCTACTCAATGTTTAAAAGCAGAAGCCAGTGTTGTATTCTCCATGGTTTCCTTTTGGTTTACTATATATTCAAGAAACACTATTCGTGGCTCCTTCATATCTTGGGTAGAACCACTGTTGAAGAAATGTAGGTAAACAATGGCCTCCAAGCCAAATTTAGGCCATGTCAAGACACTTCACATTTAAAGGGTTGTAAAACACCAAAATCGACATGGGACAGAGACCTTATGTGGCCTGGGAAAGCCTAAAATATTTACTATCTAGTCCTTTATAGAAAGACCCCATCAATGCCTCTTACATACAGTAGAAGGTGCCACCGGCCAGGTGTGGTGGCTCGGGCCTGCAATCCTAGCACTAGGGAGGCTGAGACAAGAGAGCTGCCATTCCTTCAAAGCTTGCCTGGGCTACACAGTGTGTTCAAGGCCAGCCTAGACTACAGAACATGACCTTGTCTCAAAATAAGAGACAGTGCTATCCATGCTACAGCACATTTTAGGATCTTAAAACGCTCAAATGGTTCAGTGCCTGAAACACTGGTAATTGATAGACATGCATTTTAAGAACCAGATAGTTCAAGAATAAACTATATCTTCCTTATGTCTTTTCTGTATTTAAGAAAATATATTTAAGAAAAACGATACCTTAGTTCTCAAAATTCAGAAGTTTACACCTACTGTTTCCTTCCCCAACAACTACAAAGACTCCCGACGCCCCCAGGAGTCACAGTTAGGAACAGAGACCGCCACTTCTTACTAACAGACGTCCAGAAACAACCTCAATGCTGCTCTAGCAGCACTGTCCAGGAGAAGCTTTAAGAGCCAGGCGTGGTGGTACACACCTGTAATCCCAGCACTCAGAAAACTGAGGCAGGAAGAGTGCCATGAATTCATGGCCAGCCTCAACTACTGTACAAAGCAAGACTGTGTTTTAACAAAGAAAATAAAAGTAACTGTAAAATAATGGAAATGCTATACCTCTCAATACTGTAAACACTACATACATGTAGCTAATCAGTACCTCCATTGCATTTAGTGTGATTCAAAATGGGAATTTAAATTTTATGTAAATTTATTTGAATAAAAATTAAATTTTATGTAAATTTAAATTGTCACATATGATCTAGATGTGGTGGTGGAGGCCTGTGATCCCAGCACCTAGAAGGCTGAAGCAGGAGGATCACCATGGGTTCAAGGCCAGACTGAACTATAGAGCAAGGCCCTGTCAAAAAAAACGTCCACCCGTGCTTTGTGGCTACCCTACATCTACAGAGCTGGGGATCAGGATGGGTCATACTCAGGTACTTAGAAGAGATCCTACAAATTTAGGTTAAAAAACCTTCATTTATAAATCACAGGATGCCTCATGCTACGTGGCAACGAGAAGAGAAGTCCGGAGAAGCTGAAGGTCTGAGGTGGTGAGCACCTTTCGGATCACGTCCATGCGCAGCTGTCCTTCCACAATCTCGAGCAGGGGGCTCTTGCAGCTGGAGTACAGCATCCGCTCTCGTATGCTGCACGTGTATCCCGGCATCGAATAAATAAAGACTGTTAGGTCAAAGCAACAACAGGATGGTTAGCACCGCATCACTTATAGCTCACACACAACTACAACTGCGGCCACAGCAGCAGCAGCAGACCTGAGCACTCCCGGAACAGCCTGCGTGTGCCACAGGCTCGCCACCACCAGCCTAAGCCCTCTGAGTGAGGAGCAAACGAGTGTGTAGCGCCGAAACTCCAGGATGCACACCAAGAGCAGCGTGCCAAGACAAGGTGCCACATACCTATGGACTCCAGGTAGTCCCCTTCGTGCGAGTGTTTATACAGAAAGAAGTGGTACCGTGCCGCATCTTTGGGAATCCTCTTTGGCAAGTCTTTCAGTTCTGTATTCGTTGTATTGGCCAAAATTATAATTTCATTTTTTATATCAATTTCCTGTCAACAAGAAACAAAATACATACGTTGAAGCAGAGAAACAAATAAGTCAAAATGTATTTTAAAAACCAAGAGAGGAGCAAATGACACCGTTGTGTCATTTGATAGTTTCCTAATGAACACATACAGCTTTTATAACCAAAAATATGAATAAAAATACTCAAAAGAAAAAATTTATAAGTTTAAAGTCTATTAAAAATAAATCTTGCCAGGCGTGGTGGTGCACGCCTGTAATTCCAGCACTTGGGAGGCTGAGGCAAGAGGACTGATGTGAGTTCGAGGCCAGCCTAGGCTACAAAGTGAGCTCAAGGCCAGCCTGACTGCATAGCGAGACCCTGTCTCAAAAAGATGCCCTGACAAAAAAAATCTTATACATGCTGTAAACTACCAAAACAAGCTGCCATTTAGTTATACATCTACGTATCTTACCAACTGCACATAGTTCAGCTGTCTGTTGTTCAGTTTTTCCAAAGCTTGAAAAGCTTCTCGGGAGAGAGGAAATGCTACTCCTTGTAGTGTCTGATGCTTCGTGTCCACACCGACGTCAGTTTGTACCTAGGTGACAGACACAGTGCAGTGGTAAAGCTTAGTGGTTAGAAGAGTCCTAGAGAAAAATAAGAAAACCCAGTTTCTATAAAAGAGCATCATTCAAACATTTCCCTAACTATAATTAAAAATTAATCCTTAGGTAAACACTGTGACCTTAAAAAGTAAATGATGTTACACATCTGTTCACGGTTCTGCTAGCACTCTGTGGACATGCAGAGTGCATGACACAGCTATATGAAATGCTCAAAGTGAGTGTATTTGCGTCTAAGTGGGGCAGTGGAGGTTTTGCTTATTTGCGCAGGTTGGCACAATTTCAGTAAGTTACAGAAACTTTTTTTTTCTTTTTTGGTACTGGGAATTAAACTCAGACCTTGTGCATGTCAGGCAGGCGCTGTGCTGCTGAGCTATAACCCCGGCACCTAATAAACTCTTAGTCATTAGATTATCCCTCTAAGTACAAAATTTTACTTGATCAGAGTTTATGAATAGTGAAATACATGTAATATGCATAAAATGTTACTTTGTTCTATTAGACATAAAATGAAACACAAACACCATGCACTCAACCAAAAGGAATACCAACAGTAAACAAAGACACAACACAGCTCGGCAAGCTCTACCACTGCAGAAGTTCCAGGCTTAGGGCTTCCTTTACTGCAAATATGAGTGTGCACAGATTGAAACAGGAGAATGCCGCTTTAAGAAAGCTTTCAATGCACATGTGTCAGGTTTTAAGACTCCATAGACAGCTAGCATAGGGCCTCATTTGCAGCATTGCAACAGAAAGTCAAATAGAAATTTTACTTTACAAATATATGAATGGAGATTCTACAGCATGATACTGGATAATGAAACATCATAGAACATATGCAAATGCATACCCCAATATGGTCCTCTGGGCTCTGATTGCAAGGAATAAAACAAACTATCAAACTTTTTTTAAAAAATCACGTCAGAAACCCTCCTCCAGTAACCTGGGTTAAGATGATGTAGTAATGGATGCTGTCTACCAATTTAATATTAAACACTATTTAACTATTCTCCCGATTGGTTCCTGTTAGTCTGTTAGGCGATCTATAATTTTTTTGCTACTTCTTAACAATTTAATAAAACTTTATTAAACTTCACAATTTAGTTTTGGTTTCTTATTTTCCATAAAATCTAAGTAGAAATACAGTAGTTATTCCAAAAATCAATTAGACTGGCTGCAAAAACACATTAAAATATGATAAACTATAATGACTCAAATTTATTGACTCATATGTTCAAACAATCATCTCCTATACCATCTTCATTCCAGTTGACAGTAGTTAATTTGTAAAGTGTCTAGAAATTTTAAACGTTTTACAGCTTTTATTTATTCTCTTTAGTCACTACCAGTCTCCTAAGTACAACAAAGAACAAAAAAACACTGCTGTAGGCAACTTTATTAGACATAAAACTTTTTACAATACATAGGTAACGCATTTTCTCATTTAAGTAGTATTCAAAGTATAGCGTTTTACAGCAGTTGTACTTGTAACATGAAGATTCACTATTCTGACACACACTGGAGCACAAAGCTAAGTTCCTGCAACATGTGTTTTTTTCTTGCAACGAATAAGCATAAAATGTTGTCTCTAAACAGAATAACCCTAAATGGCTTAGTATCTATTGTGTAGTTACCCAAACATTCATTAAAAGTAGAGCATTTTTAAAAAATTTACATTCTTGCCAGCATTTCAAAGTTGTCATTTACCTCATTAATTTTAATCTGCCGTAATTCTTCCTCTGCCGCAGTCAGGGGAGCAGGGGAGGACTGCGACAGCAAGAACTTCTTATACCCGTGTAACGACACATCGTCCTGTAAGCAGAGCAACACTGTTATCAGCTATTCTCTAGAATAAAGCCAGAGCGCGGTGGCTCCAGGAAAGGCAGGATTACCAGTTTCACAGAAAAGCTTTTAAATGACACTAAACACTATGGGGATTTAACTTTCTCTTCTTATGCTTCTTTAATCTTCTATGTAAAGGTTTCAAGACCCTTTAAGGCGTGTGTCTCTTCTCCATCTCCCGAAGTACTACCATCCGTATCTTGTATGATTTTGGTGCCATGAGATGCTGCCAGCTAAATAATGAAGCTGATCCTACTTCAAGCGGATAGGACAACTGTGATTAAACTTTTGGGGAAAGCTGTCCTGCAGTAATTCAGTAATCGCCAAAGTTGGATTCTGAATAATTATCTAAATAATTTATTCTTTCCCTACAACTATTCATGGAAAATTACTGTGGACTTGATATGAAAAGAAACAAGTACTCCAGAGAGGTCTACTTATCAAACATTGTTGGGAGACTGAGACCCAGGGAACTGAGAAACCACCTCACGTGAACAAGCAACAAGTTCCCATTCATTCCTGCGCTCTGCCCACAGATTACATTACTTTTTGCATCAGAATAGCTCTGAACGAGTAAACAAGACCTGCCCAAAGTTGTATTTTAACTTTCTTAACTTGTGCATATATGTGTAAATATATGTCTTTACAACATATTTTTAAAGGATAAGTATGTTTTAATGTTATTCTCAAGGTTAACCAGACATGAATAACTTTAAAGTTACCTATGCACTACAGTTAATTTACATGTCATTTTGTTCTTTTTCATGCATTTACAGATTTATCCGTCTGAATGTACATCACCCATTAGGTAACAGTTCTTTTTATTCTTTTATTTGTGACATACAGAATCCACATAAAAATGTCAGTGTTAGCTGGGAGCAGAGGCACACAGCACAGTCCCAGCTACTCAAGGGGCTGAGACAGGAGTTGTTTGAGGGGAGTCAGGGAGAACAGCAGTCCCACCCCCATAACAAAAATGGAAGTGTTGTACCTTTACTGTACCAAATACTTCATTTTTAATGTGGCCACCACCAAACTCCTTTTTCAGAGTTGCTCTTGTTGCTGCATACAACATTTTTTGACGTACCTGTTCAGTTATGAAAGCTCACTTAGAAGTTTACAGATGAAAACATATTATTACAGAAGAAGCCTATCTCTGGCTGTACTAAGAGCTCATGCACATTAAAAATAAACTGTGACAGAACTGTAGCTCGCAGAACATGCTAAATTTATGTGTACAAATAACCACAACATGAACATCTAGTATCATAGCTATTATCATAGTATCAACAGCTATTAAGTATAATTATAGTATGTCACATTTTTAGAGAAATATGTAAGTTTTTAAATTCTTCATTTTCAAAGGGTAAAATGAATTCCAAGAACAAATACTACTTTAAAAAAAACTATTTTAAGCCAGGCATTGTGGTGCACGCCTACAATCTCAGCACCCGGGAGGCTGAGACAAGTTAAGTATTGCTTAACCTGCACTTGGCCTAAAAAGTATATCAGCAAAAACATTTGTGGCATTTCATGTTGACCAAACGACACAAAAACTACTTACATGAGAATGATCTGGAGACCACGCAATGAATATCCACTCGTACCCCTGGGCATTCTGAGAATCTAGCCTGAATAATATATAACATGGCTGCTTGTCCTCCAACAGGGGCAGAATGAAGGCGTCATAATCCTTGTCCCAGGAAGCTGAAGGCTTACTGCAGGACCCGACCACAAGCTGCTCTTTGGAAAGAATGTTTAGGGAGACACATAAGTGGTCCGAAATACCAAGTGGCAGTGTGATGGAGACTACAAGAAAATCTATAAACATGACTAACAGTTGAGTTGAGTGACTGACCAATGGGCAATTATTTTTTTTTTCAAAATAACTGCACTAACACTCAAAAGTATAATTTCTGAAATTAATATTGCACTGTTCAGTAAGAAATATGAAATAAAACCAGACTGCCCTCCTATTTGGTCATAACGCCCCAGATTCAACAGTGTGCCCGGAAACACAAACTAGCATGGCTACTAGGCGCTCTTCGACAGAATTAAGAAAAATAGAATGTGCTCTTCACACCGGCTTTTGCACACATGTACGTAGTGCTCACTACAGCCATTAATAATCAAAACTGTACACAGCCTCAATGTTTACCAATAAGAGTTTAAAAAAAAGAGCATAGTTATATGAAAATATCTATTCCTATTTTACAAGGATGCCTACGTTCTCTTATCAAAATTAATTTAAAAAATAACATTTCCGCAAAAAGAAAGACGCAGAATAAGATGGTTTGGAGTTTGTAAGAACTTAAAAACTTAAACCAGCACTGTATCTGTTACATGTATCTAAGGATACATGTGAACAGGATGGCAGAAACATAAACGTCCCAGATTGTAGTTGCTTAAGGGCAAGCAACTCAAGAAGTAGAACTGTTTAAAGGAAACATTTAAATTAGAAAAAAAAAATTTTTCAAGATTAAAAAATATTTAAAGGGGCTGGGGATATAGCTCAGTGGAATAAGCGCCTGCCTAGCAAGCGCAGGGTCCTGAGTTCGATCCCCAGTACCGCAAAAAAAAAAAAAAAAAAATTTAAAAACATTAACAGATATTAAGGGAAGATACAGGCATTTATATTCCATATTCTTTGAAATTTTCTTATTAAAATTTTTCTCAAAACAAAAGCTGAAGCTATTTTCCTTCTGAGGTGGTGTTAGTAAGATGAACTAACTTCTCCATTTTAGTTATTCAACTGGTCACTTAGGACAGTAATGGCACTGAAAAATTTCAGCTCAATATTCCTAAAATATGCTGTTGTACAGTATGCATTTACTATTTACAAAACAATTACAGATTGTAATAAACTACTCTTGTCTTTTCAATGTAGAAGCAGAAATAGAAAAAATAATTTACTTTCAAGAAAGGACAAGTAAATTTTCTAGAGCAAAGTATTTCTAAGTATTTAAGGAACTACCTCACTGGAATATTTTACAACATTCATTTGTTATAAATAATTCTATAACATAATAATTTTTCAAATTCCAATCTAGCTGATTATGAAGATTCTCCTACCCAGCTCTCTGCTGGAGAATTTAGAGCTCATTATAGTCTCAAAACTTTCCCAAAACAAACAAAAAAATGACACCGGCACGGGGTGCAGCCAGGTGGAGAGCTGGGAGTCTGACGTCCCCTGTACTGAGGAGCAGGCTTCACTGTCCGGGTCACCACAAGGCGCACACATGTCCAGGGACGGACAAACGGACTGCGGGGCAGACCCTGATTCACATCAGTAAGGGGAGGTTTCACACCAGAAAAACACCTCTGTGGTTCTCTCAGAACTAGAGTTCAAAAAACCAGGGCTTTGGACAAAATGTGAGGATTCCAGGTTCCCTTTGGCCAGGTCTGAGCCTGCCTCACATTACCTGACAGTTTAAGTTACTGAGAACACATAGAAACGTACAAATGTAACAAACACCCAATAATCCAGGGACACATAATATTTTAAAATGTTTAACTAACCATCTTCAATAGATATTTTCAGAAGTCTGTATTTCCCATTTCTGGCTCTGGCAAAGATATCTTTAACATCTTCACTTGCTGTGGAAAAAAGTATTTTTTTTTAAAAAAGGAACAAATATCTTTATACTTATAACTATTTTGCTACTTATATGAAGAAAAAATAAGTAATACAAAGAAAACATCTCCAGTGTGTAGCATTCTCTTACCAGTATTATAAAATAAGCATAAAACAGTGGACAGTGAATCCAGCTAAGAACAGCAAACATGAATGAACTACAGTAGTTCTAACTTAGTTTATCTAATTATGTAGCAGAAATAACAAGGATGTGAACAGTTGCTCAATGAAATTACTAATTAATGGGCAAATTACCATTTTGTTAACCACCCTCTTTCCTTCTTTGAAAACTATTGAAAACTTGCTTTTATTTTCTTCCAGTTCAATTGCAAGCGTGTGATCAAAGGCAGCGTCTTCACCAATTCAATTTTCGTACCTGCCCACTAAATACAAGCATCTGATATCCCACCTCGGTTAAAGGAAAAGCCAACAGCACGCGTTAGACTTTACGCTCCTCAGATTTTTCTTGCTTGTATTTGTCAAGAAGCTAGAGTAAACTCATTAGGTAAACTGACATTTAACAGCCTAACTTTGTTTAGGTAATAAAACTTCAATTTCGCTTTGACTTTGTCCTTGTCTATTGCAAGCAGGAACCACTGTGTGGGTAGCGTTACAAGGCCCGAACTATAAAGTGAGTAATTACGTATTTAAATGTACAATCGCTGCGGGCAAACAGAACAGTTCTTTCGGAACTTAAAGAGTGTTTTCGCTGGGATGCGGGGGGGCGGCGGTGTGAAAGACCCTAACAGAACCAACCCACAAGCGCTCCTCTGGGCTAAGATTCCGCGTCTGCTTGGAGGCAGCACCTGCGTGCGTCTGCGTTACAACTCGTTCCGTGATCATGAGTAACCCCGGGATATATTATTCACTTCTGACAAGGCAAGCGCTTCCAGGCTGCCCATTTACGAACCAGGAAATAGAGGAAGTCGGATATATACTAAACACACATTCCGTGCAGTCCACGGATCGGGCTTTTCAGCTCCTCTGCGCAACACATACGAAAACGACCCCAAGCACAGTTCCCATTAAGGATTTCAAAGACCACAATGGATCCTCCCATTTGGAAGAAAAGCGGGAGAGTTTGGGAAGCAGCCCTGCCGTGGTAAAGAGACTGACTGGCATGTTCTTCCTAGTTTGTCTGTTGGAGACAGGGTCTCACTGTGCAGTCCAGGCTGGCTTGAACTCACTACATAGCCCAGGATGGCCCCGAACTCTGCCTCGGCCTCCCGAGTGCGGGGCGGCCGCGTGCGCCACCACGCCCGGCTGGCGTGTTGCTTCTTATAATGGATGTCCTGCAAGCCGCCCAGAACGCCGTGGGCAAACTCCCGGGCCCCCGCGCTCCCGCGCCGCCGCCGCCGAGGACGCGAGGCTGGGCGCCGCCGCAGGGCGGGCACGCCCCCCTCCCGGCCCGGGCGCGAACCGTCCGCACCCCCGCGAGCCCAGCCGCACTCCAAGCGCTCCGCGGCGCCGGGCGGCGAGGGATCAGGCCGGGCGCCGGGACCCCGAGCGCCGCGAAGCGAGAGGCCGGCGCCCGCAGACGGCTCCCTGGGCCCGCGACGCAGTCCCGGGAGGCTTTGCCCCGCCGCGCCGGGCGCCGTTACCTTGGATGCCGGTCTGGTGGGACATGGCGGCGGCCGCGGGCTCCGCTCCGGCACTGAGGGCAGCGAGCGGCCCCGACCGGCGACTCCAGGAAGTGGCGGCGCCTCCGCCGGCCCCGAGCGTCATCCGCCCGCGACCGCGCCGCGCGCCCCGCCTCGCCCCCCCGTCCCGCCCCCGCCACACGCCCCGCCCACTTCCCGCTCCCCCCCCC